>JAOBRG010360206.1:0-12675 GCA_027574985.1 Umimayanthus nakama
TAATGAGTTGATAGCCAACTCGGCGCTCCGCGCTTCGTTGGCTATCAGCTCATGTACGACTCGAGCTCGTGGAATAATTGTTAAATAGCATTAGGTTTAGCATTAGGCAGCCTTTCTTGAAGGGCCCTAGGCCCCTGTCGTAGTCCGCCGGCGGCCGGCCTTACTGTGCAAGTCCTTAACGAACTTAGATTTATATTTCAGATATGCACGAAATGGTACTTATATTTTTGTTTTACTGTTAACTGTGGTGTGTTATGTATGCACCAGTTGTTGTTGAATTTTGTTTTTCGACTTATTTTTTCACGCGCGCTTTAATCACAGTGTTGTATTCGTACGTTAGGCGCAAATTTTCATTTACCAGTTTCAATTCTGTTTCCTTGCCTACACTTATGTTTTTTCAGAAACCGTGCTCACATAGTGGATGGCTCCTCCACTGGTATAAGATTTAATGGAGCCAAAACCAACTGTAAAGTTGCACACATTTTAGGTATCCTACTGATGATTAGCTACTGATTTGTCTTTTATTTCAGCGATATCATAGTTGTTTGTGGGTTGTTTTACCATTACTTCGATAGTACGCGTTGGGACATTAGACAAGGAAAACTAACGAGGCGTGTAGCGTAGCTGTAAACAAGAAGGATAAGAATACTTGTTTTGTTTTTTTTATATTTCATTAAATTCTGATCGCTCAAATAAATTAAAATTGACTGCTGAAGTCCCGCTCAATTTTTCAGCAATACTTGGCGCAATCAAATTCCAATAAACAGCAACACGGTATACAGTACGGGGTTATAACCGAGATTGAGAAGCAACCGTGATCAGAACGCGCTTCATAAACTCAATGTCCGAGGTTGAAAACGTAGTGATGACGTATTTTATTTTTGTTATATAGAAGGAAACCAAGTAAAACTAATAAATTATAATGCTATCGCAAGTTTACCCCCCTAGAAGGGGAGTGGAGCACACCGACACTTAAGCTATACGGGAATGTACCGCCATTCAGGGTATGGTTTTTTGATTGTTCGCTCACAAACAGGGTCTCAAACTCCAAGTTTTTTCGAAGTTGTTGTATAAACCGGGTTAAAATATCACGCATTTTAACAAAAAAGATGGGAGTTTGACCTGAAGCTCATTAGCAGGATATCAATTTTCACTGCTTTTCACGAACTGTTTATCATAAGCAGGGTCAGGTTTTCAAGGTCCGGGCTGCTCCCCCTACCCAAGCTTAAGTCAAGTAACACCCTCCTTCGGGCGTTTACCAAACCAAAGTGTCAAACGGCATTGTTCTCTCGCGATACACAGTAACGGTTCCGTTATGTTAAACTCGAACTTTGTAGAATATAGGGGGTGTTTTTGGTTTCAGCGCGAGGCTTGTTCTTAAACATGTTTTTGGATTTTCGGGTATTTGTTCCTCAACATTCTTATAAAAATATTCTTAAAATGAAGAGTGTATAGCAGGAGAGCGAACCTCCTGTTTCTTAGGTATTACCTGTTGGGTTTAAGTACCTAGATATTACCCGTAGGGTCTAGGTGCCTAGGTATAACCTGTAGGGTCTAGGTACCTAGGTATTACCTGTAGGGTTTAGGTACCTAGGTATTACCCGTACGGTCTAGGTACCTAGGTACTACCTGTAGGGTCTAGGTACCTAAGTATTACCTGTATGGTCTAGGTACCTAGGTATTACCTGTAGGGTCTAGGTAGCTAGGTATTATCTGTAGGGTCTAGGTACCTAGGTATTACCTGTAGGGTCTAGGTTCCTAGGTATTACCTGTAGGGTTTAGGTACATAGGTATTACCTGTAGGGTTTAGGTACCTAGGTATTACCTGTAGGGTCTAGGTACCTAGGTATTACCTGTAGGGTCTAGGTAGCTAGGCATAACCTGTAGGGTCTAGGTACCTAGGTATTACCTGTAGGGTCTAGGTACCTAGGTATTACCTGTAGGGTCTAGGTACCTAGGTATTACCTGTAGGGTTTAGGTACATAGGTATTACCTGTAGGGTCTAGGTACCTAGGTATTATAATTACCTGTAGAGTCTAGGTACCTAGGTATTACCTGTAGGGTTTAGGTACTTAGGTATTACCCGTAGGGTCTAGGTGCCTAGGTATTACCTGTAGGGTTTAGGTACCTAAGTATTACCCGTAGAGTCTAGGTACCTAGGTATTACCTGTAGGGTCTAGGTACCTAGGTATAACCTGTAGGGTCTAGGTGCCTAAGTATTACCTGAATGGTCTCTCTTGCGATGTCCGTTTTCAGAGCTTCCTTAATTACCGTAAGGATGTTGGAAACATTTGGGACCTGAAACGGCAACAGAGGATAATATGTATGGTACAAAACAATAATCTAATGAAGTGACATGCTCTTTTTATAAGATGCATTGGAAAAAGTTAAATGTTGTTGTTGTTATTACTATCAAACTTGTTATTGTCGTTGTTAGTGTTATTGTTCTTGCTAACGCTATTGCTATTGCTGTTGTTATTGTTAAGATTACATGAAATGGTACTAAATGACCACCCAGAAGATGAGGAAAACAAAAGTTTGTTCACTATTTACAGCCACGTGTCGAAGGCATAAAATTCTGAATGCATTATGATCTCAGACATATACACGATAAATACACGGAGTTACTAGTTTCAGGTACAACATCAGGTGCTATGGACAGACTAAACCTCGTTTATAAAACACCTCTTTTTCCGTTTAGTTTTGTTTACTTTTACATTCACCTTCCTAAAATCAGCCAAGGCATTTACGCTCTTCTCTTGAGGTATCCGGTCACACAATCCCTCTGCAGCCCTTCCATTGTCCTCCACGCACATATCACGTGCTTTGCTTAGGTTACCACGTAACACCTGTAACTCTGCCTCAAGACTCGTACCAAGGTTTACAAGCTCAGTCACGGTGGCATTGACATTGTCAAGTGATTCAAGCGAGTCAGTGAGCACTAGGAAGAAGGGAATAAAATCCGGGGTTTCTCTATCGCTAGTTGTCAGCTCTAGAAAAGGTCCAAACTTAAAAGTACGTTAACAACCAAAGCAACTTTCCATTTGTCCGTACTGGCCATTTGAAAATAAATGGTTCTGGCCAGTTTAAAACGAAAAGGCCCGAGGCGCGCGCGTTCATTTTTCCCGCTAAAACTACGAGCGGTTCTGATCCACGAACAGGGACATTCCGTTCGGTAACCCGGTCAGTTCCATTGAAGAATTCCAAAAAATTAACGAGCGCCCTGCACAATGAAGACAGTTTTTGAAAATACATAAAACTTATAAGATACTTAGAAAAAAACATACAACATAAGCCGAATTTACTGTTCATAAAAACTAAGCAATTGTCTAGTGTTATTTCTTTTAATTGTAAAAGAATCTTTTATATATATAGAATACATCTTTTTCCGCATACTGTTTGTATTAAAAGGAAAAAAATAGATAAAAACTACGGACATTTTTCGTTTTGTCTGGTTCCTGTTCAGTTCTCTTGTGGCCGTTCATTTCCACGTCACCAAGACGTATAACTCTGCCGCCTGGTATCCGGGCAATGTTTCGATACCACACTCTCTCTGCTCAGTACTTCCAGTTCCATCTGGCAAGTGCGTGGTAAATTGGTAAGTTACGCCGAAAAACGGGTTATGTTCGATACACCAAGTGACAATGAGCCCCGAATTGCGTCACAAAGAACGCAACACAATGTACTGGCGCTATGGAACACTGAACGATGGCACCTCACTTGGTATATCGAAAATCACCCGAAAAATCTGCGTGAGCACTTAGACCTTTCATTTTCAGCGCATTCTCGTGCCAGTGTCACGCGGCCTACGGCCAAACGGTGAGCTCTACCTGCATCCGTAGTGGAAGTCGGAACTAAAATTGCTCATTTCGCGGCAGGGAGAACTGCTGTTGCCAATGTCTCAGATCTGAGCTGTATGATGAAAAGTGAGGCTTACGAGTCGAAAGTCAAAGAATCATTAACTTCCGTTACCTATGTTGGCCGCGCGGAGTCTGGGTGCGAAAATCAGTTTGCAACTACAATGCGAAAGTACACTGTGAAGATAATGATACTAAATCCTTCAAAAGCATAAACATTTTGCAAGCGAAAGACGTATAGTTTTTGGTTCGTTGATAGCCATAGTTGTTTTGACAGTTTAAAACTATTTAATGACTAGCAACTAAATAAGAAAATGAAAAAAGCTGTGATTAAGAATCCAATTCACTCTTACCGTCAGGCAGTTCGAGCAGGGTGGCCGTAAGAGGCGCCGCCTTCTGCCTCGCTTCGGCCATGACTGGGCTAATTGCCTTGTGGAGGAGACCTGGAAATGAAATTTTCAAACATAGTACAATACAATATAATATGTTAAAATGTGATCGGTACCGTACCGTACCATACGATACAATATGACCAATACGATATGATATAATATAATATATAATATATAATAGGATAGGATATGGTATGTACCCAACCAATAACGAAATGCGGGAAATGGTAAGTTAGTTGTAACATAAAGACAAGTTGCTCCTTACCATCAAATTCGCTAAGAATGAGAGAAATAGTAAACGTTAAATCTTGTTCCGTCACTTGTTCCAGCTCCTGTAAATATAAAATGACAACAAACTGTTGACAAGAGAAGAGAAGAGACAGTTTGGAGCTCAAGCCGAGTAAAACATCAAAGTCATCTAAAATAGATGCAATTTGAAACATGACAACGGAACCAACCATTCAATTTCGAGCGGCTTCATGTGTGTGTGTGTGGGGGGGGGGGGAGAGGGGGGATGGTGCGAGTGGCCATTGAAGATGCAAGCTTCTGGGGGATCCGGGAATATGTTCCCCGAAAAAATAAAAAAACCTGGATTCTCTTCAGCTGCATTTCATGTTTTCAAGATGAAGAAGGAAAATATAGAACACTCAAAGAAGAATTTTATCACAGCCGTTTTACCATTTGAAGCATTAATTCTTTCCTGGCGGAATTTTTTGACTTGCAGGAGTTGCAGGTCCCACTTTCGTAACCCTTTGCACCCTGCTACATACGTGCCAAAATTTCCAAGCCACGTTTGCTGGTATACGAATAAGTGTTCCATCCAACTATGTTTTATAATTTATGATAACCCTTTTCCAAAAATTGAACTGCATGAGATTTTTTCATTTTCGTATTTTCTCCCCAAAGTTTTTGCATTCTAGGATTAGCCTCACAACTTACCGTTCTAGTGTTGCTACTGTAACCGATGACGTCATCAATCGAATCACCAATAGTATCCCTTATCGTTGGCATGCTGGTGTTAAGTCTCTCGCGGGCAAATATGGTACAAATGTTTCCAAGGCTGGAAAACGAAGTAAGATTCATTAGAATGCCACAAGCACATATCTATTTGTTTTCTTAGGGGTGTAAAAATTTGGTGTACTGAAATGCCTCTTTTACGCTGTTCCATAAATTAAACAATTGTTAATAGTAAGACATATCAAGTGGAAATAATCAGTGAATTGAGCACTGAGTCGGCAGCTCTTCCCTTACACTGTCTGCCGCGTGTTAGAATTTGAGAATTTTATGGTTGTTCGCAAAGATCCATTACAGTAGTACAACTTCAAAAATCGCAATATTTTTGACGTAACTTAATGAGATAAGAGAACGGCAACTATCACCAAGTTTTCAAATAATTCTTGATTATCTTCTAACCATATCAAAACATTTGGAGAATTTTTTTTAGGTCTCGTCGGTATGAATACCACTCTTACGGTTCTGAGTTGAAAACACAGTTGATGCAGCTATATGGTTGGATTTTCCACAAAGTGACTACCAGTGATAAGCGCCGGTGATGTTATAACTAGGAGCCTCCCCAACCGACCTCTCTAGGCTTAAACTCAGTAATGAAATTCGTGAGTAACTCTTTGAATGTTCAGCAGATATCCAGTCAGAGATTTAGAACTACACGAAATCCCAAGGAGTTGCTATAAACGCGCATCGTAAGAAATCTAGACGGGTATCGGCGTGCGTGTTTCTTTAAAAGTAAAACAAAGCTAAAACGAAGTAACCGTAAAACGGTATTAAAATCACGCTATAGTATAAAATTTTAACTGCGTTATCTGAGCACAGAAACATCATTTGAGAAAAATACATCTGCAAGGAATAAAAACAGATCTGGAAATTTCCTGCTTTTTACAATAGTTGCATCAATTTTGGAGCAGGAAAACAAAATTTCATAACAATTATACTTTGAAGTTAGGCGAAATGATACCCTTTTTCTCCAACTTCTGCAGAAACTTTTTGAAAGTTCCAGCCAGATACACGTACATATACTTACATAATTAACATCACACAGCCGATGATGCCGAGAGAAAACCACCACCGCTTCTGCACGGGGTTAAACTCCATCTCCTCCTCAATCAAGCTGCCCCCACACTCCCCTCGCCAGTGGCGACAACAGAACACGGCTAGTCCGATCAGCGGTAACGAGATAGCAGTGAGCATGCTCAGACCACCAAGGAACAGGAACGGAAGCTCATAGTTCACCAACTACAAAAAGAGAATGTCGAAAACCGTGTGAACTGATTTGGTTCAGTAAGCAATTCTTATTTTCTCTATAGTCAAATTGAAATAGCGAGAGTATAAATGGAATTCGATTTACACTTGAAACCATTCGCTCACAACATGCATCAACCATTTCCTCAGTCTAAAATAACAGTTAACTCTGTTTTTAGGGACCTTTTGCAACTAAAACGAGAGTTTTAAAATTTGGCTGCTGGAATTTTACCTTAGTTCTCGATTTTGTTTTTCATGTTTAGTTAACACTCAATTTTATTTCTTCGGTTATGCATGAAGGTGTATGAGCACGAAAAACAAGAAACTTTAAAAATTGAAGCCGCAAGAAGATCAGTTTAGACGATTCATACTGAGCTGTTCACATTCTCTTGAAACACACAAAATCGAGCTTTTCACGTTCAGTTTACAAAAGAACACCCTAGTAGGTAGGCCAACTGGCTGCATTCCAAAATGCAGCTGAGGCTTTTCAGTTGTTTTGTTAAGTTTCTCGCTGACGTAAAGCACGAATAACATTACGACTTTTATGATCACATGACGTTACGTCACTTTCAAAATGGCGGACAAATTTGTGTTGAAGGAACGGAAGAAGATTACTAATTGGCACTGTGAAAATGACATAAAAGTTAAAACGGTGTTTTTAACATTCAATATTTTGTCGTTCACGGCCAAAAAAGCCGTTTGCTGGGCCGGGAGTTTATTGAACAGTTTTTGGGGAAGGACTGTATTGTTGATCATGATCTAGATACGGGTTCATTTTTCACCTAATTTTGAAAAAAAGGACGAACCTTATAACTCCTTATTTTAATAAAGCAGAGTTAGTTTGGGCTGGTTTGGTGTTCTGTTAAAGAGGGTTACAAGACAGTGTCCTTTTAAAGTAAGCCAACATGAAACATGGCAAAATATAACATTAACTATGTCCACACTTCGAGGTTGTGAAATATTTAATCGATCCCGTATTTGTAATCAAGACTTGAAGGGCAGCATTGATACTGCTTATATTTTGCTTTAAGCAGTTGTTTCATTTTCATTCAAGGTTTTTATTTTGCGGTATAGAATGTCTACTTTAAAAACCAGTCATATGTGCACTTTTTAAGTTTTCAAGTCATTTAATTAACCTTTGTTGAAAAGACTTGCTGAATTTTTTTTTATATATAGAAGGATTGTATTTCAGAATAGTTTTTCTGCACAAGCCACAAGTGGTCTGCACTATCATGACATTCTAATCTTGTTATTTTGCTGTTTAATACGTCTAGTTTTAAACCAATTCAATTGCACATTTTACCTTTTTCAGTTTAAAACATTAAATTGACCTCTGTCAAAAAAAACTTGCTGATTTTTTTTAGACATAAAAGGATTAAATTCAGAATATTTTTTTGAACAAGCAGTCTACTCCGTCATGACATTCTGATCTTACCTTATCACTGGTGTGCACACAATCTTTACATTCACCACTTGCTGTCTTCAGTTTTTCGTTAAAAACATCTAAAACATGAAGTAAGATGAAATTGCGGTCTTATAGCTGTTGATACATGTAATGTAATTTAATTTAATTTAACTTAAATTAAAGAAATCCATTTACAATATTTTCAGTCGGCTTTAGGGAACTTAGATCAACGCAGTCAATTGCTTCATTTGCCAAATATCGCACGGAATCTTGACTCGGATTTTGTGAGCAATGCCATAATTAGGCTAAAAGCATTCCCTTTTTTTCCTCTTGAGTTCGTCGAGCCGCGGAAAAAACATTGCGAATGCCGCAATGCCGCGGCACACGGAAACTACGTCTTCTCCTGTTTTTACACTCCCTAGTTTCCGCCCGCCGGCTTTAGCGATTTTTTTCCGCGGCTCGACGAATGAAAAAGGGGCTGCTCGTATTCTTTGCCATAATATTTTAAAAAGTGGCAACAAACCTTGCTGTAAAGATGTCCAACAAAATATTTCCAACTATAACTTTGTTGTAAGTATTAGTTTTCACGATGAGTTTTTCAATTTTCATCACCGTGTGTTAGCCCGAGTGTCTTTGCAATCAGTTCCAGAAAAAGTCCCTTACAATACCCATCCAGGCCATTTTTATATTGATAGAAGCTACAGAGCAATGTTCGAAATAAAGTACTTCTTAAAAGTTTTATTGCATCAAGGAATTAAGCTCGAAGGATTTTTACTGAGTGGTTAAATTTAATGCCGTTTCTACCTCAGTCTGTTTTATTTAAAACTTCATTTATCGACGTAAAGTTTAAGCATAGGTTGTCTCAAATACCTACTAGGCATTTCGGTATAACAATCAAAACGTTACTTGTTTCAAGAAGCACGTGCTTGGTTTTGGCTCGAACCTAACCAATTAGAAAGATACAGTCGTTCAAGTTATTAGCTATAGCTACATTTCTGTATCAGTTGGAATCAAGGGAATTAAAAAGCTTCAATCGCCTCCCTCAAAATCAATGCTCAATATTTGGTCAACTTCTGCTTTGCTTTATAGTTTAGTTCATCTTATATACCAATAAATGAAAGGCTCCGGGAACAAGACATTGTGAAGTAAACGCGACCGACAAGCTCGAAGTGTTTGCCGAAATAGTGTGACACTGCTGTTTCGCGATCTGATATAGACATTTGACAAACTTAGTTTGGCCATGTAGGGTCTGTCTTAACGGTCATGTTGTCAGCATGTTCCCAACTTTCCTAAATGCTCGCCTTTTGGCAATCTCATCCTTCTTAAAAATAAAGAAGGTTCTATTTAACCTGTGACTGTATATCTCGAAATGCTGGGACTGCGCCGAGCGAAGCGCGGCCCATCTTCTTTAACTTTCGCATCTGCCAAGTTAGTAGAAATTGCAATGAAAATCACTAAAACGTTTCTCTAAAAGAGGTTTGCGTGTTTATGAATCACCACAGACTGGTACTAACTGCTGATGGCGCCAATTGGTCCTTCGACCCTGTTGACCTGCCAATTTGACAATTTTTAACGGGTAACTTATACTGTAAAAACTTCTTGGTACAATCGCTAATAGACTGAACTTTGACTTCAACTAATTGTATCTTGTAATGTTTACGTAATAATAGAGTAAATCTTAACTATCTTTTTATGTAACTAAAACGTCCGATTATTTATCACCTAACTTGCAAGCCGCTGAATATCGTTCCTCTGTCTTATATTGTGCCACCTGCAGCAAGCAACGCAACATACACTGAATTACCTGTCATATACAATGGCGCTTGAAAGGCTAGTGTTTTGTATTTTGCTTATCTCCAGTATCATCGAAAATATGACATTTTATTCTGAAAAAATATATCCAACTTTCGTCGAAAAACTTGTTTTGTTGGGCCAAATCTTGAGTTCTACTCTCATGCGAGAAAACAAACCTAGGGCTGACGTTTTAATAGAATTACAAACTGCAGAGACAGCCAATCAGATCGCGCGCTAATGTTTCCCACGAGAGTAACTCTAGATCTCCTTCACCTCTTTGAAATTTTAATTTGTATATGTACTTGTATATGACGTCTATGTATAATAAAAGTTATTTTACTCAGTTTTACGGAATTAACGTCTTTTGCTTAAGACAAAGAATATATTTGAAAGAATATCGCGTCCCATTTTAGAATTAGATACACAACTATCCTGATACTAGCTGAATTCAAACAATTTGAATTTTGTCTTGAAGGTGTCAGTATAAATTGTATTTATTCCTTATTCTGGCAGTCTATTCCTAACACTTACAGCAAAACAACTGATTTGTTTAAATAGCACATTAACTTTGTCTAATCCAAGATTTTCATCTTGGTGTAAAGGGCAAAACCGGCTCAGAAACCGAGTTGCGCCGAGCCGCACTGGCAACATTCGTTCTGCTCCAATGAACGGTGTTGTTGATGGTTTCTATTCAAGGTTATAAAGCTGATGACTTTATGATACGGAACACTGCACACTCGAATATTTACTAGATTTAAAAGATTTAGGAATACTACTACTAACAATACTTTTTACCGTAAGGAGGTTCGCTTTTGACGAGCAACGCCAAGTAGCCGGCAATTGACGCAAAACTTGCAAGCAGCCATTTTTCCTCGGGAACTTCAGTCTTGTACGAGTATTCAGGCTTCGGGAGGGCGCCAAAAACAATCTTTTTCCCTTGAAGTTTTGCCTTCTCGGTATCACAGAACACAGCCAGTCCAAGAAGTAGTAAAACTATTAGTGCGAAGTGTGCTGTAGTCTTTGAATCCATATTTTACGTGTGTTGGTTCGAATAATTTCTAATTCAGCTGAATAGTACCCGTACTTTCCACACGTCAGAGACATTGTTATGGTTCAAAGTTGTAAACTAACAAATCCCTAAACATCAATATCTTCATTTGAGCAAGTGACTGTTCCTGTGTATTCTCTGTGATTCCAAAAGCGCAACTCAACCAATTAACTGGATCATAATAACAAATTTTGACGTCACGATTCGTTACGCGTTCGCGGAACTGTGGGTAAAAATAAAAAAGATTCTCTTTTGCTAGTACATGTAAACAAATTATAGCCAGTAGTTCTTATACCAGTCAAACCATTTTTATTAATGCTAATTGTCTAGTAGCCCCTAAAAGTTTATTCCGTGATATTCAAACAAATTTTAGATTTTAGATTTTTTAATTTGAAAATGGGGTAGACGAACGATAACGGCTAAGGTTAATTAGATTTCAGATAGGAAAGTGAAAGTGCCTCATTATCGATCATTAGCAGATTTTCAGCGCTTCGTGTTGCCCGGTTGATGCATAAAGCGTTCACAAGTTACATTTGATTGCTTACTTTGCTCGTGATAACCTTAAATCGCAAATTGATACAGTCTTAGCTGCCTTAAAGAGTTCTCGGGTTTAAAAACTTTGGTCAGTGTCTGAAGCTAATAACTTCCCCCGGAGGGGTTTCCCCTCATATATACTTAGAAAATACTCATTGAACTAAATTTTGATTGGGCTAGATTTTTAAACCACACGAGTAGAGTACTGCAATATAACATACATATAGCTTCACGATTGCCTAAGTTCGGTTGTCCTTTTCTCAGAAATGCAACGGCCGTGGAAAGTTCGAAACAGTTCCTCAAATGAGAGCGCTTTTACTGGTGTTAAGCTGAATAACTTGAATAGGTCTCCAAGCCTGTCAAGTCTCCACGTTTATGCTCACGAAGATGGTGACCAAACCAAACCAGTCTGCAGTCGATTGCCAGACTTCACCGTCGACAGCGTCCACCTTTCGTGCGAGTCAGACATCTTCAAGGGAAACAACCTGATGTATGGAGGAATCATAATCTACAGTCGAGATGGCGAGTCAGAGTGGCGAACAGCAAACGGCAAACACTGCAAATCTGGTTACATAGTGATTCAAGACTCGGCATCTGAACGTGTGAAGAAATGGGTTGGAGAGCCAGGCGCGGTGCACGGAGCGGTTTATAGGAGCGCGTTTGGAGAATCTGTAAAAGATCACGAAATCATCGGAGAAGGTTTCTCAATTCAAAATGGGGAACTCATCACGAGATCTGGAGTGTTCAACGCGCCACCTAAGTCTCCCTATCATGATGGCAAAAGAGAAAAGATGTCGGAGCTAACTGAGCGATGTGTGAGTGAAGTTGTCAAGGATTGGAAAGCGGCTGGAAGAAAGTATCCACCAACACTAGGAACGCGCAACTTTGTGGTAAGAACGACTACATTTTATTGCAGAAGAAACTACAACATTTTCTGTGAAAACTCTGTCGATCTCATAGTAAAAGAAAGAATAATTGAGAATCTTACATCACATTTAAAACTCAGAATTGAAAGCTTCACGAGAAAGCAACGGAAAGTGCCACACCTGCTATTAAAGCACTTTCGCTTTCGTATTTAAATTTAGTTGTGTCATGTCTATTTTTGTCGGTCTAGTCGCGCCTCCGTTTCCGGGTTTTGGGGGGTTACGATTGTGAAACTATCGAATTTTTCCCAGTAATTGCAGTCGTCTTATTAAACTAGCAAATGCAAAATAACCGCTGAGAGCAGCTCAAACCAACTCAAGGAATAATCCATTGCCATAAAGGGCGAATTCTGGCCTTAAACTTTACTGGCGTACGACTGTTTGCGTTTCACTGTGCCAGGCATGAACGCTGTGCGAAAGAAACTGGAAACGAGACACTCAGCTACGCGCGGTTCGTATTTCAATT
>JAOBRG010360217.1:0-12674 GCA_027574985.1 Umimayanthus nakama
AGAGAGACAGAGAGAGACAGAGAGAGACAGAGAGAGACAGAGAGAGACAGAGAGAGACAGAGAGAGACAGAGAGAGACAGAGAGAGTCAGAGAGACAGAGAGAGACAGAGAGAGTCAGAGAGACAGAGAGAGAGACAGAGAGAGAGACAGAGAGAGAGACAGAGAGAGACATACAGACAACCGGACATACAGACAGACAAAGAGGCAGGCGGGTAGACAGACAGACAGACAGACAGGGAGAGAGAGAGTTTAAAAGTGAAAAATGATAGGAGCAATTACGAGAATCACGCAGAAACAAGGCGGTGAGCATTTCAGTTCTGACGTTTTGCAAGCACCAGCCTTGCTTCAGGCTGCTAAGCTCTCCGATTTGATAAAGAAAACCTTTTTATCGTTTAAAAAGTATAACTTTATTTTTATATTGTAACAGGCTCTAGCAATTGTTTTAAAAGAGCATTTGTGTAAATAGTTTTCAGTATTAAACATAGTTTGATTTTTATGTATACATGCATGTAGCTAAAACTCTTGGAAGCCGGCACAGTTCGAAAGTCTTGGATGTACGACAAAGGAGCAACTGGAAGCCTAGTTTTCACTAGCAATACAAGAACAAGCGCAGATACTAAAAAAGTGTAAGCTACTTGTATCTAACGAAAGCGGACCGTCGCCTTATAACAAGGAACCTTTCTTCAAAGCTTTCTTTTTTTCCCGGCCCGCCATCTTGGTAAGACAACGAATGAACCCAGGATAATATCAGTGGCGTTCAACACCAGATACAAGAACATCAAGCTCAATGTCGTATAGTACTAGTGCTATGCCCTAACGAATGATGCCGAAAATGGGAAGAAAGAAGAGTTTTATAAACAGTTACAGAACCTCCTTAATAAGCTAAAACCAAAAGACATTACCATCCTCATGGGCGACTTCAATGCGAAGATAGGCGCTGACAATACTGGGTATGAAGAGATTATGGGAAACCAAAGTAGGGATTGGGTTAAATGAATGAGAATGGGGAGTTGTTTGCAGAAGTCTATGCTATGAATCAACAGGCGATTGAAGTGTTTTCCCACACATATTCATAAAGCCAGTTGGAGATCCCCAGACCATATAACAGAAAACCAGATGTGTGCATCAGCACGAGGTTTAGACGACGTAGCATCAGAACATCACTAAATACACACTAAAACTACATCTGAAGAGACACCAATCACCAAACAGCTCCAGAGTTCGCTACAATGTGAATTTACTGAAGTCCAAAGATGTGCTAGAGCAGTTCCAAATAAAATTATCCAATAGATAAAAACTATTACAAGATCTACAAGAAGAAAGTGATCTGGAGACTAAATGGCAGCGAAGATACATAAGGCAAACAAAAGATGTTTAATAAAGAATGGATTTCACCAGAGACAATAGAAAAGTTACGTGAACGTAAAGACTAAGAACGCAGCAGTAAACAACAGCCGGACACGGGCAGAAAAGTCAAAGACGCAAGAGCAGTACTCATAAACTCACAAAGACGTTAGAAGAAGTACTATAGAACTGATAAAGGGAACTTTGCAGACGAGTTTGCTAGACGGGTACAAGAGGGAGCAAGGTTGAGAAATCTTAAGGAGAAATATGCGAATACCGAGAGGTTGTCTGGCAACTTCCAACAGGAGGAGAAGCCAATCAAGGACAAGCAAGAAAATTTCCTTATAACAATAGAGAAACAACACTAAGCGATGGGCTAAGCGCTTTAAGGGAATACTGAATCGGCCACCTCCTAACGATCCTCCTGATATTCCACCAGCAGAAAACATACTCCCTTTGAATTGTGACATACCTGGAAAAGCAGAAATAAAGAGAGCTATCAAAATGTTGAAAAACAGCAAGGCGGCGGGACCAGATTGGGTACCAGCAGAAGCGTTGAATGTGGACATGACATCAACAGTGAATATACTGCACAACTTGTTTAAGAAGATTTGGGGACAAGGCCGAATTGCCAGACGAGTTAATCAAACTCCCGAAGAGTGGCAACCTGAAAGAACGTGACAATGATAGAGGTATCATGATATTTTCAGTTCCTGTTTTATAGAGTATTGTAGGACAGAATGACAAAATGCAAGGGATGTCAAGCTACAAGACCAACAGGCTGAGTTCCGTAAGGATAGATCCTGTATTAATCAGATTTCACACTACGAATCATCTTTTAGCAGGCACTGGAACGGAACTCTTCTGTCTACGTCAACTTTATCGCCTATGAGAAGGCTTTTGAGAGCTTCAACAGAGGTAAACTGTGGCAGACTATGAGGCACTACGTTATTCCTGACAAGTTCATTACCTGGATAAAAGTCACTTATCAGGAAATGTCATGCAGATGTGTACATGGGAGACAGTTGTTAGAAAAGTTTGGAGTGACCACTGGTGTCCGTCAAGGATGTTGCTTTCCCCGTTTCTGTTTCTGTTGGTGATTGACTTGATCATGAAAACAACAACCCAAGGTAGAAAGAGTGTTATTCAGAGAAGTCCCTGGGTACAATTTGATGATCTTGATTTTGCTGACGATCTAGCTTTGTCATCTCAATGTCAGGAACAAATGCAGGATAAAACGACATAGCCGCCAAAACTGGCTTAAAAATTGGCAAGAAGAAGACCAAAATACTGAGAACCAACATCCCGAATTTACTAGAAGAGGAACCGATCACGGAAGTGGAGTCATTCAAGTATCTGGGCAGTATCACTGATAAACAAGGAGGTGCAGACATGGACGTCTTAAGCAGAATTGGGAAAGCAAGAGCCATATTCCACATGCTCAAAAACATCTGGAAGTCTAGAGAGCTTACTGCAATAACTACGCTAACGGATCCATACCTTTGTCAATGTGTGCTTACGAACGATATTCAGAACCAGATGGTGAGATGAGGTCCCTAACGAACAATTGTGGAAGAGAGCAGATCAGGAATCAATAGGAAAACAATTGCAAATTGTAAGGCGGAAGTGGAGTTTGAGTGGGACATACCATGCGGAAGAGTAATAGCAGCCTTACGCGGCAAGCTCTAACATGGAACCCACAGGGCAAAAAGAAAAGAGGGCGTCCAAAGAACAGCTGGAGGAGGGACACAGAGAGAGAAACGAGAGAACTAGGATTGTCGTGGGCGGATATTAGTAGTTTGGCCCAAAGTCGAGTGCGTTGGTGGTCAGTGCTAAGAACCTAAGTAAGGTTTGTAACTGCTGGAAATGCACTGAAATTGCCGATACGATATCATTTTGAATCTTTTACGATCCCATTAGGCTGACCTTTTTAGCTCCTTTGGGGGTGTGTGCGCACCCCGTGCACCCCCCTTCCTACGGGCCTGCTTCTTGTTCTTGTATCAATGCTGTTTTCACTATGAAACAAGAGCTTTTGCTCTTGCACTTGTTTATGCACGTGTTCGTCAGGTTCACTGGTGAAAACCACGCTCTACTGTCAGCTGGTAATCTGACTGCAAAAAAGGGAATGTTACTCGGTGTAAGTCCATCACTACTTGACCATGTGGAGCCAAGCTGCGCTACAATCTGGATGTTTATGATGACATAGTATATCAAGAAATTTAACACTGAAACAAACAAGAAAACAATTTGAACTGTGTCCCAGTAGCAGTAACCAAATAAGTTCTCAGTGAAGACGACTACGAACTACACTTTTTTCCTTCTGACAGGGACCGCGAAGATACTTGATGAGTGGGGAGGGTGGGCTGACTAGTTACTCAAGGTGTGTGTGTGTGTGTGTGTGTGTTGGAGAAGGGGGGGGGGGGCTGAAACCCCCCAGCCCCAGCCCCTCCACGGTTCCTGTCTAAGAGTGTCTAATTTTTCTGTTGAGGCTGAGGGTTTTTGTTAAATATTTTTGAGTGTTTCAGCCGCTACTATGGCCGGAAAGAAAGCAACATAAGACAATTAAAAAGGATTTCAAACAGTTTTGTACTTGACTGTACAACACCACAATTGCGAATATTAGCCGAGACACAAAACAATTCTCCTTATTTTGTACAGTTTCGAAAGTATAAGTTCTTCGCTTTTCCTCCGCCTTGTATACGAACGAGAGACAAAGTAGAGAAACGGCTTTTGAAAATTAGTTCTTATATGTTAAATATTTGTACAGAAAACTCAAGTGCTTTACTTAGCTTTCCAAGAAACTGTCGGTAACTTTTTTGTTACTAGTAGAATATAGTTATTGGGAGGTTTGTGGTTTTAAGTCAGTGGCACTAGGCACCGCTGCAGAATCAATTTCAAATTTTCTGATGCATTAGCAAAACTTAAGTCACATATTGCAACCATTTGATTGTTATCTTTGGACATTGAACGAATCTCTTTCAGTGACTGTGTCCTCCAACTGATTGTTACCACCAATCATGCCTTAGATGTAAAATGTCCTGTTTTGTATTAGTTCAGCTTGTGTTTTTAAATAGGTTCCCTGTGCAAAGCCAGCAATACCAAAGAATTTGTTTGAGCAGTACGTGTGATCTTGTATTCCAGCCTCGCACTCGTGTACGGTCCAGTCACGTGCACGGGTAGTGCAACGTGCTTTAATAGAACTGCGTCGAAAAAGAGACAAAATCTTTACATGGAGTTATCCTTGAAGTCCTTAAAGTATTACTTAGCACATGGCAATTGATCTGCCGCGTGGTTTGAGAAATTCCTTGTAAGGATTTTAATTTTGGACTCGATGATTAACGCGAGCACTGGCGACCATTTAAGAGCGAGACATAAAGGCACAAGACGGAGCAGTGAAAAATTGTTAGCCACAACACCGCGAGGGAAAACATGAACAAACCTCAAAAGCTGCAGGCCTTGTGCACGATACTGGTGTGCACTTCCGTCACATCTAGATTATGTCTGATCACGTCAGCTGCAGCCTTTTCGTAGCCTTTCTGCAGCCTTTTTGCAGCCTTTCTGCAGCCTTTTTGGAGTCTTTTTGCAGCCTTTTTGCAGCCTTTCTGCAGCTTTTTTGCAGCCTTTCTGCAGCCTCTTTGCAGCCTTTTTGATCATTTACTTCCGGGAAGCAAGTCGGCCGTTGTTTTTTTTCGAAAAAATTTTGTTCTATTAGAAAGGTTGTTAGTGCGAGAAGACAAATCAAATAATAGTAGTTTTATTTAAACACAAGCAAACAAATTGAGATGAACCGTCAGAATTCCTAAGATTTTGGATACTAATTTCTAAATAAAGTCTTCAAAAGCGGAGTTCAAAACGGCCGCTGGGATCCAAAATGGTACAAAAAAAGCAGGAAAAGCAGCAGTCAAAAATTGTTCACATCAGCTGAAATTCAATTTCTCGCAAACAAAGTCATCACGCGTTTTGAAACTCTGGCAAAAGGATATAAATGAGATGAACCGACAGGTGTGAAATTGTTGTTTAATGTTTTTGTATAATTCACGATTTAGCTCAAATGCAGCCTCGCATCCTCGACAAGAATGCCAGTGACGCTTCGAAAAAGCATTGTTCATAATGAAAACGGTTGATTATTTCCAAAGTTTGTTTATTATGCTCTCAATACTTTAATGGGTTATAGAATACGATGAGACACAGAACTCCCGCAAATTTGAAAAAGAATATCTTACCAGTTACTTGAGTTAAGCCATTTTTAGTACGCGCGAACGAGCTATTTCGTAATGAACACTGGTCCGCAGTATCGTGCGCAAGGCCTGCACGACGAAGTATTGTTTAGCACTTGGCGATCAATCTTCGGTGAGGTTTAGTTTAAAGTTTAGTTTGTTTGGTTCGCCACAGATTTACAGCTAATTCAAAAAAGGTTGTCATAGTAAATGGTTGATACTAGAACCGAAAGGAACTGTGGAGTTCAAGCCGCACAAATAATTTATTACTGTCATAGCATTAAAGTTGCAAAATCTACAGTTCTGGTTCATTGAAATGTCACGGCCATACAGTAACAACCTTCACGGGGGCATTACCACTCATTATGACTGTACCCAAAGTTCCTTTCGGTTCCAGTATCGACTATTGACTATGACAACCTTTTTTGAAATAGCTGTATATACGAATGCAACAGTTAGAATAAACAAAATAGAAACAAGAAACTAATTACCGTGTGGCAGGGATATGGTAACAGAACATGGTCCCAATTGATAACCTACCCTTCTAATAAAATAAAAACAATCAAAACGTACAGATTTAAAAGTAGCACATAAGGACATTCAGACAGTTTACTTTGGTGGCTGATAGGCTGGAAGTTTGCTAAAGTAGTGCTCGTTTGACAGTGCTGTTTTCAGGGACGGGAGGCTAGTAGCAGTGCAATTTTTAAGGGCTGATGGAAGACTGTTCCATATAATAACTTAGCTTCGACTTTGTCTTCAAACTTAGTCACAAACCTTGGCTAATAGCTATTGTTTATAACTTTTGAGGCTCTTTCGCACTACCCAAACTATTTGATGAATTTAGTTGTTTCAAACGGCAACCAACAGTGAATAATTAGTAGACACCGCAAAAACCTAAACAAAACCAAAGTTTAACAAAGATATTTACAAAATTCGAGTGAACTAATACTGTAGCTGAGATTGACAGCTTTTGTGATTTGTCTGACTTCATTTTATCCAGAAGCTTATACGATAAAAACTAAAAACGAACAAAAATTAAACAAATATTTGTGGACAAAGTTTACAGCTTGTTTTTAAAATATCTATTACTGAAAAAGGCAATACGGGGCTGGAGGATGGTAGGCAGGGCCAGGGTTCGGATTAGTATAGCTTTATTGACAAGTACTAATTTTAGTTTTTCTTCTGGCGAATCTGTGTGTGGATGAAGAAAGGGGTAAAAAGCGACCAGGCTTTGGCATGATTATGAAAGAAGAATGAAACTGATTTGCTGTGACTCGACATTTCTACCTTCATTGGATCGCTGGAATTCATTACGCTGCCATGATCTGTTTATCACAGTCAGTGTACTAGCTCTTATAGCTGCTCGCAGCATCAGTCCCCTAACCCTTGGTTACTCCTAGTTAACAACGATTATTCTGTTCGGTTTACACAACTGGTCGAATAGATAAAAGTATCTATAAGCCTTAAATTGTTATTTTTTTCAAGAAAAAAAAACAATTTTAAATTTACATGTTCGGGGATTGAAGCGGAATCTTGAATCATGAATCACGGCTAAAAACAGTGAAGGAATCATATGAATCACATCATCTCGCAGGAGGTGGATCATGAATTATGGACAAAAAAAATGAATCTTGAGTTTTTGTCTCATGATAACACAAATGAATCACGAATCATGAAGAAATTCTATAAATGAATCATGAATCATTGGTCGAAAGTAACGAATTATCATAGTGAAAAGATTCCTCTTCCACCCCCGAACATGTATGCCGCTCATACTTGCAGTAACGCTCTACTCTGAGAACGAAGTATTCCATTGGTCAATAAACAATAACAGTAACAATAACTTACACTTTTTAACAATAAACTATTGTGTGTTTCTTTACGGTTGGTCAGTTTTAGGCTAAAGATTTTCGTTATTTATATTGTGTTTTTATCCAATGGGGTCTTTCGTTCTCAGAGTAGAGGGCGACTCCATACTTGACGCGAGGGTTTAGCTCTGACCGGGAATTGATCTTGTGACTGTGGTACTGGAACCAAGTCTGGAGGCTGCTGGTCTGTTGCGGGCTCACTCTACCTCGAGCACGCGTCCAAAATGGCGGCTGGAGCAGGAGAATTTTACTTGAGGTATTACGTCGGTCATAAGGGCAAATTTGGCCACGAGTTCTTGGAGTTTGAGTTTCGCCCCGATGGTAAGTTTGTTACAGAAAGAGATCTTGCTGTCTAGAGGATGCGTTGAATGTTTTATTGTCTTAAATTCCAGGTAAACTTCGCTACGCCAACAACTCGCAGTACAAGAATGACACGATGATTCGAAAAGAGGTATGGAACCAAGTACTCAGCTCTGTGGTAGATTAAAGAGTAAGATCTTTCCTTTTTCACGGTGAAACTGCTCAAAGGGTTTTGCTTAACAATCATTTGATGAACTATGAAGTTGTTTGCTTATAGAACCGTAAATACAAGGAGTAAGGACTGTTTTACCCTTGAATACACTTATACAGACTTCACTGTCAGTCAGCAGCAGCTTGTGCTTGAAGATGTCAGATGACCGATACCTGATTGATATAAAATGTGTGTTGTGTCCGATCTGCCTAAATATACTAACAAACTTATTAACTGTTGAATAATGTAATACCACAACAATTCCACTTTTCTTTGTCCTCTTGCCATGTTTTTAGTAAGGCAGTTTGGTAAGTGTTTTGTTTGTTACGTTTGTTTTCTTAGGTTTTTGTCCACAAGGCTGTTATGGAAGAGCTAAAAAGGATAATCGAAGACAGTGAAGTAAGTCAAATGTGAGACATTTAATGTATCAGTCAAACAAAACCCCCAGCATCCCCCTTGGGGCCTGGTAGGGGCTTTGACAACAACTGCTGTCAAAAGTGATCAATAGGCCTATCCTCTGGGACCACATTTGTCATACAAAGCAGCTCCAATTGTGTTGAATCCCAAAGGGTTTTGGGGAATCTAAAATAATACACACAAAAATATCCTGCCTCTTGATTTATTTATGGTCATTTTAAAATATTAGATTCAACCCTTATGTGGTTTTACCACAGGGGGCATAAGTTGAGACACAGTGTTTGTCAAACCCCTCGCCTCCTCCTTTTGACCAAATTAATTTAGCCTTAGTGAAGTATCACATGAAACTTTGAACTACAGTTTGAAAAGCAAAAAATTGTACCTATAGTGACCCATGCTGCTTGAACAGTTTATTTGCAACTGAGCAAAATGAAATATGGTCTTCAAAATTTAATCAGGGTCACCTTTTTATTTTCTTCTATTAAATCCCACTGAGGGCTTAAATTGCTTCATATTTTTTTGAACTGGGGGCTTACGAGAGAAGGTGGGGGGGGGGGGGGGTTAACAAATTATCTTGTATGTATAATTGTATTCCACACAACAAACTGCAAAGGAAAAAAGGAAATTCTCCAAATGATTTTTTCAACATCACAGTTAACAGCATTGTTTAAGGATTGACTTCAATTTATGAAATATGTTACTCAAGGTGTAAGTTGTTGCATATTACTCATATAGTTCTATTGAAACATATGCAATTTTTACTATTGGAGGGGGTTGGGTGCTTTGAGGCATAAATGAGGAAATATAATTACAAGTTCAGTTACTGCTAAATGAACTGGCTAGGTCCAGTAACTCTCCTTTGTTTTGAACTCTTTGTGTTTTCTCTAAACCTGTTTTAGGTTATGAAAGAAGATGATAGTGTGTGGCCTCAGCCAGACAGAATTGGAAGACAGGTACATTTTTTTAACAACTGGTGCCTTACAAGTTACAGCTTGACATGCAAACCTTCAACCAGCATTGATGAATGAAGGGTTTTCCATGGTCAATGAAAAGTCAGTGAAAAAAGATAAAATTTCAAGGTCAGGGAACTGTCAGGGAACTTTGATTTAGGTCAGGGAAATCTTATTTCTTTTCCCAACTCAGGGAAAAGTCAGGGAATTTTATGTACTGGACAGGCGTAACAGTTACTGCAGTCACTTTCATCTCTTTGTGTAAACATTAATTTTTTGTGATATTTCTTCTTGATTATTTGTTACATCACTTACAGGAGCTGGAGATTGTTATGGCCGATCAACACATCTCATTTACAACCTCCAAGATTGGATCTTTAGTTGACGTCAACCAGTGCAAGTAAGTTGACTTTCAGATTGTGTTGACAGAAGCCTATTAAGGTCCAGGCTTTGATTGCTCATATGGGTTTTTGATAACAAGCAGTGTTTTTCTTAAGGTTGGGGAATTGGGGTACAATGATTGGGAAATGTGGTACACTTTGGTTTATGGTTATCAAGAGTCACGAAAGGAATCTGACCCAGGAGTCTCCGGCAGTCCATGGAAGCCCCCAAAAGCGAAACACCTGATCTATTTTTTTAAACTTTCCGATGTACTTTTCTCCACAAATAATCATACTTAATCAAAGCAACCTAAATCACTGTCAGTTTACATGTAACTGAGATGTGATCTCTGTGATTTCTTGAAAAAGTGGACCAGTCACCACCGATTTCGAGAAAAAAAATTGTGTAGCCTTACCATTGTTGACTAAGAAATCGATGGCTACAAACATGTTATTTTTTAAAGTCTTTGCACACTACATTTCATAAATTCTATTAAGCATAGGCTTAACAATACATGTCAAATTGAGTAAATGCTCTTTTTTAATAAGTACCAATTGGCGATTTCAGTTTCAAGTTGTTCATAAAATTAATTGTTCTTAAGTTTCTTATATTTTTTAACAGTGAGTTAGTTGCCCGGAACAATATCTGTAAGATAGCACTAAGAAATTTATGTTTGCTATTAAATGATAAGATTTGAAACTGTCAACACAGTGTCCATGAACCTGCTGATTTTGCTTGATCACTCTTCCAACGCCTGAACATTGACCAAGCTAAATTCTGACAAGCCTTGTTTTCATGTATATCTCAATCTGTGTTTAAGGATCCATTTAATTTCTTGATTTTTTCTCATCAAAACTTCAGCCTGGCGTTTGTTCTTAGCTTGTTCTTAATTTTTGGGCCAATCTCAGCCTGGGTGTTCTTATAAAGTTTGTTCATATAAAAAAGCGTGTAGACACCATTAAATAAATCGTTTAACCTCAAAGAAAAACGTTAGCTTTGTTTGGCCTCTTTAACCCAGGAATGTTTCATTGCTTCTGTTCAAAAATAACAAATTGATTAAGAAAAAATTAAAACAGATTCAATTCCCCTCATATGAACCATTTAAAGGCTTTGCGAGTTTTCTCTTCATGTTTGTTTAAAAGAAATTCCTGATGCCTTCATTGGGGAAATGCGAACAGCTGCCAGGGAAAGCCAGCATAATGTACCGGTGTACCGGCTTTAAGAAATACACTGACAAGTCTTATCATAAAATTACCCATAGTTTAATAGCAAGAGTTATGCAATAAATTCAACACTTCCCATTTTCATCCAAGTTAGGAATAAGATTTGTGAGTTGTGGTTGCCCCGATCCTGTTAGGTTCAACATCCAGTGTGTTTCTAATCTTACCTTTATTTATATTATTAATATTGTTACCGTTGTTATTATTAATACCATTGTTATTTTTTTTGCTATTGTTGTTGTTGTCGTTGTTATGTATGATGTTGTTGTTTTTAAATATTCCTCAATGTTGTTATCATTGGAGTTGTCAAGATATTCGTTTGACCACTGAAGTTGACCACCTGCTTATGTTGTATTTACTAAACATAATCATGTACATTGTAAATTTACCTTCTTTCTGAAGTGTTCCTGACATGACATCACAGTTATGAAATAACAATCTTAATAAAATAATAATAATAATGGAATCACTTTAATTATGATAATGTCTTGACTTATGTCTAAATACGCGGTGAAATGCTGCATTATCAAAAGGCCTCCAGACGTCAAAGTGGTTAATGATCAACAATTAAAAATTCATGTCTTTCATTCTTGTTCCACAGAGATCCTGAAGGTCTGCGGTGTTTCTACTATCTTGTGCAAGACCTCAAATGTCTAGTGTTCTCACTAATTGGTCTTCACTTCAAGATCAAGCCCATCTAGACTACCGATTAATCTTCTTCACAGTGTGGCGTCAACTCTTTGCCAGTCGCGTTACAGCATCAAACACGAACCTCGAGGCTAACCCAAGAAAAATGACTAGTTTTTCTGCAGTTGGACAGACATCTATCAGTTGCTTCATGAAACTGTAACATTTTATATGTGTAATATCTGTATTTATATTTAAAAAAACGCTCTACTGTTGACATAGATTTGCGTTTGTTCTGTTTGTTTTGGTAGCACCATTCATTGAGGAGTGTGGTGGCCAAGGACGAAGTCAATTAGAGATGTTTTTTTTGAGGTATTTTTTCTTTTGAGTCTATTTTGTTCTTCCTCAAAAACTGAAAACAAAATGATAAAAAATTACTTGTTTGTTATTAAATAAAGTAGATAAAATCTCTCCTTTTGATGATTTTCCCTGTCCATCGTAGAGATTGATCAGAGGTCAAGACCCAAGTTAACGGAAGAGCTAAAAAAAGAGCCCGGTGTTAAACGCAATCCTTTCAGTCTAGTTCGGATGATAGCGGTGATTTAGTATTTACTAGTGATTCTCCGTTTGATATTTGTGTGGTTACTCCTCTGGCTCTGACTGATATGAGAAGACAGCGCAAGGAGCACTCGGTTCTTTTTGATTCGTTTGGGGATTAAACTACAACCTTATATAAAATTGTTATTTTAATGTTCGCCGGGATTTCCCTACTCTTCTTGAAAAATGTGTGTGGATTAACGGGGCCTCTCAAGGGGTAACCTGTGTCGCCTGTCGCTCGTTTTCCAGCTGCTTGGTTCGCTTGTTCCATCTTACTAAATGTCGCTTTGAGCAAAAGCTAATTTTTATTGTATGTTTGTTTGGTTATGCTGAATGCAGTTTGTCGCTGTCGCAAATTGTCGCAATTTTCCTGATAGTTCCTGTCGCATGTCGGCGCTTTGAAAATGGTCTGTCGCCACATTTTTATGACCGTGTTGCATGTCGCCTGCCGACCCTTGGAGGGCCCATTTGCGTCCCTTCCCGCAGAGAGTTGCCCCTTATTTCGAGAACGAAAGATCCCATTTGATAAAAAGACAATAGAA
>JAOBRG010360228.1:0-12673 GCA_027574985.1 Umimayanthus nakama
GATGCACAAATCCGAGTGTGGACTAGTCACGAGTCAATATGGCGACCTGCAAACCAAAGTCCACTAGTGATATCTCATCAAAGGCCGTCAATAAGGCCATCTCGTCTTTATACTAGACGTCCTTAACAATTAAACGTTAAGGTCATCTAGACGTTTTAGCCGTCTCTAGTATAAAAACGGCCAATCTTCTCCATATTATTTCAACGCCGTTGATCTGCACGCTTTTTTTATAAGAACCAGTAACTTTCGGCTCAGCCTGGGCTGTTCTTAAATTTTGGACGATTTCAGCCTCAAGTTATTCTTAAATTGTTCTTAATTTCTGGTAATTCCACTCGGAACAATAAAGCGACACTAGGAAATACATGTTTGCTATTACTTCATACAGCCGTACTGATGCGAAAAAGTCTGACAACTGTATATACGTTGTCCGCGAACGTCACGAGCTTGCTTATCACTCTTCCAGCGCAGGATGACCCAGCTTATGGTAACAGATCTTTTATACATGTATATCTCATTCTCTGTTTAAATTTTTCTGATCAAAGTTTCAGCCTGGTGATTGTTCTTAGCTTGTTCTTAATTTTTGGGCCAATCTCAGCCTGGGTGTTCTTATAAAGTTTGTTCTTATAAAAAAAAGCGTGTAAACTGACAAAATACCAATCCATGTTTGGATATCAAGTTCAAAAAAAGTAATGATTTTGCTTGTAATTATTTGTAAAGCTTGACTTGTTCATGAGTTAGCTTTCAAATATATACTAGAAACTGAAACAAGGTTTTTGTAAAGTTATGGGCGTAATTTGTCCCTTTTTATATTAAAGTGTATGGCTTCTGATAGTTAAGCATTAATTGAACTCATGAGTGAGTTTTTTTTCTTAATTTTGTTGATTGGCGATGTCAGTAGTAACAATCCTGCCAAAACACACGTGAGTCAGTATGTAGTATTCTTCGTCACCAAATTTTATGTACCGTAAATAATCGAATTGACGCATCCTCTCTATTTAACGCCTTGTATTTATTTATAGGCACCGAGGTCAAATTGCGATTTTGAGATAGACGCCTCTCTCTATAAAACGCCCCGTATCTCATAAACGGCCCCCTCTGAATGGGGCGTCTATTAGATATTACTAACAATAAACAATAATTTTTAAAAACTTCAAGAGCTACAAAAGCATAAATAAACGCCTCTCTCAAATAGAGCCCACTATCTATTTAACGCCCCCCTAAAAGCACCAAAATTATGTAAACGCCCAGAGAATTAAAAAGATCATTTACGGTATTCTAATAGCAGACATTTGAGAACGATTTGCACGCGGCAAAAAAAGAAAGGTCAAACGTTGCTGATGATAGTTTCCGTGTTACAAGCTAATTACTAAATATTTTGAAGAACTGAATAATTTAAAACTTCAGACTTGACTAAAACTTTGTTGCATGTTTGGCTTTAGCTTTCCGGTGGTTTACAAAAAAGGATATAATCAAGTGACAATTTTAAAACTTCTTGATGCGAAACTTTACTGGTGGTTTAAAATTGCACTCCCGCTGCACAGTTGTGCAATGAATGATTATCAGACCAAATACGGCATAACTTGCATTAGCATATATATAGAGTCGGTGACTCAAACAATCGAACTGGTTCTTTATCTTTGGCTTATGGACGATATCCTCCTCCCAAGAATTTGATAAATTGCGGGGTGAAACAATAGCCAGGAAACAAACTCCCGCTGTGCGATCAAACTGGAAAAACTTTTAACACTCACTTGTCTTCAATGTTTGTCACGAGTTTGTATATGCCAACACAAAACACAATTATTCTCTTTAATCTCGACGAATAGTTGCTTAAATTACAATATTCATCTCGACTTCAGAAAATACTTCTTTTCAGAGAATATACTGGTTAATTTTTAATGAATATTTAAGTTTAGTTGATTGGCTAATTAACAATTATTCCTCGAACGCGCGTTGAATATGAGCTTTTAGATAGCGGACGAGGTGTGGACCACCGAGTCGGTTACATAGGCTCATATATCCAACAAGCGTAAGTGGAACAAGTCAGTTTCTATACATGGACAAACTGCATACCGTAAGTAAAGAACCAATCAGATTACCAGAAATTCAATATCCAGTGTTTGGTATTTAATAAAACTGTTAATATCTTACACCAGAATAACGCTCCCATCCCGGATAGAGATATCCCATAACATATCGTCCTTACCTTTTGTACCGTCCAAAGTTCTTTCTCTCACAGTCAAACTTTTGTTTCAAACCTTCTTCTGCCAAGTGCAAGGAGCAATGACCCAAACCAAGTGCCTTCAGTGCAAAAAAGAAGTTAATCACGCATAAGCTTTGGAAAATGAAAGCTGATGACTAGTCATTCTTCTACGGGAAAATACCTGGCGAGTTCTTTCTGCAACATTGCTTTCGTAATTGGAAAGTATTTCATTTTTGGAATACTCATAGCAGACAAACGAAGAACTGCAGAAAAGAAGAACAACAAACCATACACCTACTAAAATTCCAAAACAACTGGTAAAAGCTTGCCAGTTTTGTAATGACTTGCAACACACTTACTCAGGCCATATCTGATCTTTGCTAAAACTTTCGCTTTCATGTCACAATCTAGATCAAGACTAAAATTCCTTAGTTAATTCCAAGAAGTGATTTACACAATAATTAAAAGTAAATAACTTATGTCAGCATTTATGAGAGACTTTTTCTAAAGCTTGTCACAGACCTGTGCGATTAGGTGCAATTTTGAAGCATGCATAATAAATAAGTAAATCAAACAAATCGAAACTCAAACATTTGCTGTAAATGTTTTCGATCATACATGTAGTTAGCCTAATAATTCTATTGATGATAAGTTCCTGTATTTGAAAAAAATTCTTCTGAACAACCATTCGAATACCTTAAGGTTGCCGTACGTGTTGGAACGGATCGAAATATTTAAAAAATTGAGATTTTCAAGAGAGTATAAATATACATTAAACAAACTTTTAGTACAAAAATTGTTTTTCAATACGTCCAATATTTTACGAGATATGACGAACGAGAGTTTTACCGGAAGTGAAATTGTATGACGTGCGGCGTACTTTTCGAGACATGTTTTTGGTAAACTTGCGACAATGCAAAGGATCAGTGCTCCCTCGATTTTTAACCTCACGTCGTCAAATTTGGCAAGCTTGTAAAATAATAGCTGAAGATGTAAACCATCCTGTCTAATTTTGAAATTCCGCTCCAACTATTTTTTTATGACTCAAACAGTGCAGTTTTGTATGCTGAAAATGGGGAATTTTCTTCCAATGCCTGCAGAAAGTTAAAGACGATTTCATTTAAAAATCGCCAGGACGGAATTAGAGCGTAAATGGTACTAAAACATAACTGAAGTTGAGAGCCGCATTGACATCTAGAAGTGAAAGGATTAGTTTGAACTATGAAGCTTGCATTTGTTTCCAAACAAAAATTTTTTAAAAACATATTCATCATCATCTAGATAACTTCTTAAGCTTTCCATCGATATATAGGTTTGTGGTTAATCGATGCAGATTGACGAAGTTTAATACAAACGAAAAACTGAAAACACCGCTCAATGCCGGTGAACGGTAACCTTGATGCTATTGTATGTTAGGTTTGTTTTGGGTTAAAGACCGCAAAACGATGCGACAAACTTAATATATTATGTTTTGAGAGATTGATGGTTACGTGTACATGGATGAGGACATGAGTTCTGCTATTAATTACATCGCAATTGTTACGATTTACAGTCCTTACGGACCCTTTTGTTATTTCACAGTAAAACTGAGATTGTTTTTCTCGTTAAGGTGCAACAGAAAAGAGCTCCCTGCAGGATCTACTTCCTTTAGGGGTAAAATTAATTCTGTGGACCACTTGTAAATACTGGAAGGTTTTGATATAAAACTGCAACATTTTTAATTATAGTAATCGTGCAAGTTAGTCAGTTCAGACTGAGTTAACGAACGCATAGAAGGCTGGGGGAATGAGCAGCATCCGAGATGCCTATGGTAACCAGGGCAGTGTTAACATCTACAAAATTTTGGCTCGACATGAAATTTTTTAAAAAAAACATATTATATTAAACATCACCAAGCAAAAATTGATTCGTTTATATGTCACTCATCATAAATAGAAAAGTTTGACTCTAAAAACAGCTAGCTCAGTTTGCTGGGTGTTAATAAACGAAGTTGAACTTTAATGAACTGTTAGACTAGCCTAATCAACTCGTGTGCTGATCTTTTAAGCTGGCTTGATCATAAAGTGTCAAGAATAGGAAGAGGGCCTGGTATTTTGACCATCAAAGTATAGCCACTGAAAGCAACTTGTCCTAGAGCTTTTTTTAGATCATATTTTTTCCTTTTTCGACACTGTTTTTCCTCCAATAACCTTCAGCAAGCTGGCACTTCCTTGCATTCTATTTGTCATTTCTACCTGGGAAAATTCATAATTTATTGCTGATTTTAAAGAACATTTCAACTGAACAGAGTTCATATTTTGAGTATCAACACAAGCTACTATCGAACAAAAAAGATGGTTGTGCAATCGCCGGCTGTGTCAATTGAACCGTTTTTAAAAACTGACTGCTGTCAAGGTTGGATATATGTCCAGAGGACCACAACGTAATGATCAATACACGAGTCTAAATTTAGTGCCCTTTAAAACCGGTCACATCTTTGTTTGTGCACCTCTGGCAACATTCTTGATCAGTGAAACTGCAACATGTGATAACTGTAGCCACTGCTGTCATTGCTGCATCCCAGTTGTCACAGAGGTATTCAGTAAACACAACAATGGCAAGTTGCGCTGTTAGCCGCTGCCGCCAAGCTATAAGGTAAAGCCACTGTTCTACTAAAGTAAACATAGTCCTATATTATACAAATGAGTCGCTGTCATTGTTATCATGTACCTTCTTTGATGCTGGCGGTGCCATATTTTGACTTTCTTCTACAGTTCTAGATTTGTGTTGATATTGGTCGAGCCGGCTTATTCAAGGTCCTACATGTTTTACATCTTATGACAAATACTCCCAACCTGATATTATTTTTCAGTCATATAATTATATAAAGCTATTTAAATTATCTATACATAACTGCAACAAAATTTGTTTAAAAATGCAGCAAAACCCTAACCCACTCCGTAAGTCGTAATGGAATCCAATTGATTTTGCAACAAATGCTGATGCATCATTCGAAGAATGGTCAGGAGAGGTCATGAATTTAATTTATAATACCGGATACAATCTTCACTGTTCCTAACTGTTGTCTGAAAATGTTCATCTCAACTTAAAAAAGGATATTTTGGCAGGTGGGTCACATTTTTTATACTCTACGTCTCCGTTTATAAGTTCTGGTTCTTGGCCTTGATAACTTTGAGCTTTTTCGAACTTTGTTCGTCGAATTTTTTATGGCCTCCAAAGCATGCAGCCGCCTTATTTCGGGTGTCATTTCCTTCGCAGAAATGTGGAGACTGCTCCGGGGGACATCTTTTTTATGAAGTAATATCTGTTAGCACAGCCAAATCTGTTTATTCTAATCAAAAATGCGCGTGTATATATTAAAGCATAACTGAGCCTTGGTCTACAGTGTCATATGGTTTTTCTTATATCTGTAAAAAGATAAACGCACGCCTGCTTTTTTTTAAGAACGATCTTTGATCTGCAAGCGAATACGGGCTCACATTTGCCAAAAATCCTAAGAAATGACAAACTAATAATCCAGGCTCTCTTCAGGCTATGTTGTTGTTTCCGAGGTTTAGTAAGTCTAGAACTAATCAGTTAACAGCACAGTTTTCGAACAATATGATAAATCGAAATGATTCGCCAAAAACTCAGATTAATGACCTTTTTCCAAATTATTATTTTTTTATATAACAAGTGTGTGAATACAAAGATGTATATGAAAAAAATATTTTATTACGTGCCGTGCTAGTTCTGGTTTCAGATAGATCCAGAAACTTCTAAATACGGGCTTTACAAACATATCTGTAAGCTAAAGCACAGCTGTCGCGCTATGTATATGCTAAAGATAACATTAGAATGACTACACCAACGGCTCATTATAGAACACACGAAGATCTTCAGTAATGTTCGGAAAACTAAAACTAAGCGTTACTTGTTGATGTTCCTCAACACAACATTGTCACATAATTTGGAGGCAGCCCCTTGGCATTATCACCGTTACACACCAGCCCGTGTAGAGTAATCGGTAAACTCGTCAACGTGCGTTTAAAAAGCGACAATAAAAATGATAGTTTCCGCTTTAGCATTAAATCACGAATCGGAAGTCTAGCCCTTTAGCCGTAATCTGAGTTTGCATATTGTGTAATAAGCCCAGTATCTGCTACTATGTAAACAGAAGGAGACTGGAATTTTGTAATGGCATTCTGTTTAAAAAATCGGCTGTTTGGTGAAACTTAAAAAATGGTTAGTTTGTTCACTTTAAAAAACGAAACGTCTTACCGCAATTGTAACCGTTGTTATAAAAACACTCCTGTTCTTGATTTGCAATCTTTGGCTGAATTTTTGAATTGAATATGGGTTCCATCAACAAAGGTTGATGTGGTATGTTTTTTGCGTTTAGCTGACGTTTTGGATACTAGCCCTTCGTCGCAGCAGATGCAAAATTCAAGTCTGAATGCTTCAATAACAAAATTTTTAAGCATAAAAGTTAATTCTGTATGTTTCAGTAGTTTACCATTTAAGGACTTGAAAATATCTCCAAAAATAGGGGATTCCCCTTTTTAAAATACATTGGTCTATCTGTCAGCACCGTTCCAATTGTTTTAAAACAACAGATTTTCGGGAAACATCTGACCTGGCACGCCACTGAAACTTTCAAACTTTGGTTTGCAGTTTTCTCAGTAGAATGCCCATGAGCAATGAAGAACAGGAGCGTTGTAACTGCATAACAAAAGTGATACGTTTCGGTTTGAAGCCGGTGTGGAAACTAGCCGTTTTTTAAATTCCATCAAACCGGTGATTTAAACTGAATTCCACTACAAAGTTCCAGACTCCTTCTGTCGACCTAATAGCAGATACTGGTTCTAATCGAAGATATAACGCCTATGATATCACATGTTCCTCACGCGTTTGCTTTGCTTCGTCTTGTTTTATGGTGTTACGTAGAAAAGTTCAGACCAACATCTTTATGGAGAAACTTACCAATTACGTATACTAAAAATAGTTTTTCAAGTCTGACTGTTTTCTGTAGATCCAATTTGAACAAGAGGCAGTGTATAAAAGGCCTTAATCGTGTTGTCTTTATGCAAACTGAAACAGCGTATGCCGGTGTACTTCGATCTCACTTGTTAGCTGCAAATTATAGTTAATTATACCTTCACGTAACACTTGCGTTGGACAGTGGCACATTCGGACTGAGTCAGCTTGACCCCAGCCATCTGAATTAGAATTATTAATTCTAGCTAGAAATAATGGTGTACATTGTGGCAGAATAAAGGGTAAATTCCTGAAAGCGAAGCACTGAATCTTCGTAAGACTTTCCAAAATATTTTTCTTCACAAATAATCAGTCAAACTCTCTGAGGTTTTCAAAGCAAACTAAAAGCGTAACAGTTGAACTCGGGGAATGCATATCACGTTACCAATATGACACGTTACTATTGGCTGTTAGCTATTAAACTACACCATTTTGATAATGCAAATGTTGGCAAGATCCATTCCCTCATGGGGTAATTTGAATTAATGAGCGGCCATAATTTGACCGAGTAACGACTTTGAGTGCCAACAGGGGAATGGGGTCTAGCAAAAAACTTACACTAGCAAAATAGTGTATTGGTATCATGTTTCGAAGGCATCGATTGTCTAACATGCTGGTCTCATGGGACGCATCAAATTACTGAGAACAATATATTGCTTATCGCTTGATCGCAAAAATAATAAGAAAAAGAAACGAAGCCGAATCCTCAACTCGTTGCCTCACGGTACGAGTAATAGTATTTGGGAAGTCTATAAAACTAAGACCTACAAAAAAAAGACCCCAAATACTTTAAAACAAAGATCCCCAGATTTTTTAACTTGGGTAAAAAGAAAGCTGCTTTATATTTGACAGTGCACTGTAAAGCACACGAACGGAGTACAACAGCGGTCAAACGAACGGAGCATGCGTAGCGCAACTCACTTAACGGCGCCTAATTTCTAGGAAACTCTGAGGACTGGGAAGTATTGTTGCTAGCTGGCAGTGTGTTTAGGATACGACTCAACAAACTTATCCAAAGTAGCCAAGTCCATTAGGATGCGGGTCGGCTATGTTTGATTTCGTGTGTGTGTATGGGGGGCGGGGGGTTGGAAATAAGTAGGTAATCAAGTTTTTTTTATGGCTATATGTCGCTATTGACTTTTACGGTACAACTCAGATTGGCACCTACCTATTAGAAAATTCAAAAGCTATCTTGACGCATGTTAACTTTACTGACTTATTTCTTTATCAAAGGGGTATTGTTTGTTTTGTTTCTTCTTTAGGAGGAAAAGGAGAGAAAAACGAAGTTTGGCTTTCCAACTTTCTTCTAGCATCTTTTCTTCATCAAAACACTGAGCTAGCTACTAAATAAAAAGGTTCAGTGCCACCACTGTGATATTTTTTGTAAAAGTTAACGTTTCCTTCATGCAACTGAAATGATGTTTTGGTACAAAAAGATCGGCTAGAGTTAGTTTGACTCCAACCTATTTATCACTTTTCTCGGGGGTGAAAGCGGAATCTTTTCCGTATGATAGTTCGTTATTCTCAGATATTTTTTGACCAATGATTCGTGATTCATTTATGGAGTTTCTACATGATTCATTTGTGTTTTCATGAGACAAAAACTCAAGATTCATTTTTTTGTCCATGATTTCATGATTCACTGCCTGCAAGATGACGTGATTCATGATTCCTTCACTTTTTTTAGCCGTGATTCATGTCTGATAATTTATTACATTTGATAATCGTAAGCGATGCACAAACAGGTGGGTAGCATGTGCACCAAAGAGTATAATAGCTTTACAAACAAAGTGTTGCCACGTGCGTCAATTCATTAAACACATGCAAACAGTTAGATTCCTTTGTTCTGAAACAAATCGTCATGAGGTCTTTTGCCGTGACAAGCGTAATCCGTTGGTGTAATCTCCGTCCAGGCATAAAGTTGAAGACTTTCAAATTAACTATTCATACAAAGTCCCAGCATAAATTCATTAAGAATTGCGGAATTCAAAACGACAGTACCTAAAGCAATTTTCGTCTCTTTGCAGATGACTCTAGTCTTTTTATGGCTGATAAATCATTAGATTCACTCCAAACTTGTGTAAACAATGAATTAAGGAAAGTACATTCTTGGCTTCGTGCAAACAAGCTATCTGTGAATATTGAAAAAAACTAGTTTTCTCATCCACGACAAAAGAAAGTTACAAATACCATTAGCCCTAAAATAAGTAACAAACCAATTAAACAGAAAGATAGTATCAAGTACCTTGGAATGATAATGGATTCTGCCCTAAACTGGGAAGAGCATATCAAACAACTTAGTAAAATGACCTCGAGAGGTATTGGTTTGATATCAAAACTTCGTCATTATGTTTCCAAATGTATCCTGGCTCAGTTGTAATACTCTATAGTCTATCCCTTTCCTACCTATGAAGTAATTATCTGGGAAAACACTTATGTATCCACCCTGAAGCAATAGTTACGTTGCAGAAGAAAGCTTTTTATTAAAGAATAAAGACCTCTAAATATAATGATCACACCTCAACTCTTTTACATGTTGACAACCGTGTTCCAAGATTTTTTTGTACTGACATCCACAAGGCACAAGTATAATACAAGCAAGTTTTTCATATTATATCCCTCCCGTCCGGACTAATTATAAAAAATTCATATTCGTTTCAATGGTGCCATCTTCTGGAACAATATTGACGAATAATTTAAGCGACTCAGCCTGTTCAGATTTAAACGTGAAATTAAGAATGCTAGAATTGCCTCATATTAAATAAGATTTTTTTTCTTATTTTTTTCTTTCTTTCTTCATTTTGCCTCTTTTGTCTGTATTATGTTTGGGCCATTCGGATTTCCAAGTGTATTAAACCATAGTTTACCATATGAATCTCTGAGTGGGCTGCCTAGCTCGATGCGTGAACTTACATAGTTATTCTAGGCAGCCAAACGCCTAAATTCTGCTTTATATTTCTTAGTCTTGTTTTCTGTAAAGATTGGTGTTTAAATAAAAGTTTTTGTTGTTGTAGATTGACATACTTCAATGTCAAAATTTGAATGGCAAAGTTTTGTTCACTTGGTCAAAAGCTCTATGTCGGGCTCTATGATTTTGAACATGCATGAAGAATGCGAGCTAAAAACAAAATGTTGAGGCAGTTTGACTTAAGGCATTGTACAGGACATTTTCTATCCTTCTGCTCTTGTAGTTGCAAACTTACAGTTACATGTTTCCTTCATTTTCAGTTTTGTACGAAGAAGTTAAAGAAAGCCCTTTCCTAATTTTTGAAAACTGCAAAGTCAAATTCAGCTCGTGGGCCACAGGTATTGCTTTTTTGCGCTTTCTCCGGTAAGCTTTATGATAAATATTTAAGTAAGATCTTCTACAATTTTGAAAATTAAAAATATTGCAAAATATTAAATAATCATGGCACAAAAGCAGACATATTTTTCCGATTTTTACCGACTTTTCATAGAAGTGTAGTGTGATACTAATAAAGATCATGGTTTCTTGACCTGGAAGCTTGGGTTTCAACACTTGGTTGCTTCATTTCCTCGTAACTGTCTGTTTATCAGTTTCATATAACTGGTCAACCATCACCGGCACTCCAGTTGATAGATATAATGCGTTCGCGATCGTGATGTTAATAATGTTTTTGAAAAGACAGTCACGGCATGAATTACGTACGCGTTTGCACTGCCTCGTACGCTTCGCATTTCGCAGTCTTCTCTATAACTCCGTGTGTTCCTTGCACAGAAGATTTCAACTTAACTTTATCAGTGACAAATAATCGTCCGAACGTTTATGGCTATGATGTTGGTGAACACTGTTATGTTGAGGTTACTCAAATTGATTTAATAAAACTGGCTGTGTATGTCTTCACTTAATTTTATTAACTTTAATACAGCTTGGCATGCACCCGTGAATAGCTCAGTCAATCTTGAATAATTCCTTTGAGTGCACCTCCTGGCACTTTGTCGGTTGTAAATGTGTTCAATTATCATTTAATGATTCGCTTCGTTTAATAACCTGAATAAATACTAACTGACAAGTATGATAGTATGCATACAAGTAGACATATTTTTGACTGACTTAGAAGTATACATATTTTTGGCAGCCGTTGGCGTTTAAATTTTTTTAGGTTATTTGACGGTTGATGGTAAACCCAATTACCAAGCATTATAATACACATAACTCTTACTCCAAAATAGTAGTTTTACTGGTTGATAGGCTGAGCCGAGGAATGGGACGCCACACATCGAGGAAGGCTTTGCTTGGCTGATTAAAACAGTTATTTTATCAGTGTCGCCAAACCAGGTTCTTCAAATTGACGGAATCAATCCGGTATTGCAACTCTCGTTTGAAAACTCAGTCACAGCGAATGCACTGGTCAACCATAAAAATAGTGCTTTACAAGTTAAACTTTAATATAACTCGTTATTTTTTATCATGATCGTGTGCAGTCCTCAAGAGCAGCTTTACAACCACCCATTATCACTTTTTAAAATCATTGTTTAATAAGACAGATGAATCAATACGTAGAACCATAGAGAAGTAATTCCAATTCTTTGTATCTCTTACCTAGAGTGTGTCTGGAAGTATCTTGCACACTTTCGAAGTTTTCGTTGCAGACCTTAACTGAAGCATCCAAAACAATTGGTTATCAAACACGCTCCCGCTCTTTTTCAAATGCTGACTTGCAAACGAGGCTGAAAGCCTGCACCAATCAGAAAAGTCAAGTTTTAGGCTGTAGTTTGATGATGTATTTGTTACACAAATGACATTAACTGATGTGTGCAAACAAGCCTGTCCGGCTATAGCTTTTAGGAGCGGTACATCAAAAGATTTGATGACATTGTAAATGAAAAATGAACTTTTTCTGAGTGTCTTCCAAGAAATTTTCGGGTTCCTGGAACTCCGTCCCTCCGGGTCCAATCTTTCTTCACGGTAATGTATTACTTCTAAAAATGTATGAAACTTGTTGTCACTAACATTCTACAGTGACGATCAAAAGAAACACTTATAACTACAGCAACAGTGTGTTAGATTCAGAGACTCATTTTTTCCGTGTATCCCGTACGTGTATTTAAAATACGGAATTGGATCTGACTCCGACTGCCGGCATACTGGTGTGGGGATTTATTCAGTTTTGAGCCTCCGCGAATGAATTCATGATCAACCACTTGGTTATCACTTTTTTTCGTTTATTGATGATGACCGTGAATCTCACAACGTCTTCTAGTTTTCTTCAAAACCTTTTCTCTATTTATACTAAAATTTGGGGATTACATTTATAACTAAAGTTAGTGCCGTGACAAGATATGATTAAAACTAGCGGTTTCGGTTGAAAGTGAAGTGCTACGAACGAATCTGGAGAGCTGGGATATTGTGGAGAACATGAAGTACATAGAAGTGTTAAGACATATAAACCCGCTGACCAAAAGTACTGGCTCACTGAATATGATAATGCT
>JAOBRG010360239.1:0-27414 GCA_027574985.1 Umimayanthus nakama
TATTGAGATTGTAAAAATTGTAATGCGCATGTGAGCATCTGTTTATGTAACACGCGCAATATAAGTAAATAAATTATAAATTATATTGTGGAATAGGTTAAGTGGGGGCAATGTAGGAAAAAGCTGGTTACAAAGAGTTAGGATTAACTCAACACATACGGCTTGTCTTGTACACTTTGAAAGAAACATCGAATTTTTTATTCCATGTAATCCCTCTTGTTTATACAGTAAATCGAACGCAGCCTACTACATACCTTTTCTTTCAATTAAAAAAAAGAACAGAATCACAAGAAACACCATTGTTGAAGTTCAGGGAAAACGTTCTTAAGTTAGCGGTTGAGTTACCAGACATAACAAAATGTTTTCTACTGGGCTAAATCAGCAGTTGAGATCATAACAGGAAAGCAAGACCTACCTCTCATCAATGCTCTGAGCTTTCTCAGTTATCTTTTCTGAGGCATAATGGTTGTCATCAGCAAGCCGTTGTGAAAACTGGATCATCTGGTTAATCTTCTCATCATTTGCATCCATTCTCTTTGCAAACTCTTCATGGCGCTTGATTTGGTCTAGCACTGCTTCAACAGTGACCTGTTAATCAAGCATTTGGATAGATAGGATTGGTAACAAGACATAGCTTCTATTCCTACCATTATTCATATGAAGAAAAAGTAGATTTAAGGTAATGTTACCAGGATGCAGCTTATCGTGCAATATTGTGAAAAAACTGATGTTTAATCATGGCTCGTAACACAGTTTTTTAAGTATATAATCGTTGCAGCAACTCACTAAAAGTTTTTGAACCATCTTCAAAAACTCCTAATATATTGTCATTGGAACTGATCCGCTAAAGTATTTTCCGCATACTGTCACTCAAGGCAACATTGCTGTGTTGTCGTTTTGTGTAACACCACCTTGATACATGAGAATGTGAATTAGTGAACAATGTATTCTTTATTCACTTACACCAATCTCTTCTTTGGACAGGAACAGCTCCTGTTGACCCAACAGTGCTTCACATCCTTTGGAGTCTCGGATGAACAACTGAAAGTCAAGCCAAAGACAATAAGGACATCTCTATTTACCTTTCGTACCTGTGTATAGGCCACACTATTTCTAAAAACATTAGATTGTTTACAGATCTCAAGTTTACCAGAGATGCAGCAGAAACAAATGTACAAGTATTTAAAGGTCATTGAGATCTATAATCTGGGGGAGGGGGTGACGGTCTTTGATAGCAAGATAATTAAGTTTTCTAAAGTCTATACAAAAATACATAGTCCCGTCCATCTTTCGAATTAGGTTGATTGTGAGGTTTGTCCAAATTTCCAGTCACGGTCACTTTTTAATCGTGCATCACGGTTTGAAGAAATATGTAGGAACCATCAGAGATTGTACCAACCAGGAACCCAAGGAAAACGAAAATAACAATGACATTAAAATGACATGAACGAAATTAATGACAATGGCACTAATGGCAACTCAAAATAATGTTAAAAAATAGCCTTATTTGAATCCACAACATCCACAGATTTTTTTCTTAAAATCAGTAATCTTAAGCAGCATCCACATCCCCCCTACATTTCCCAGACAAGTGTAATTGATGTGGATGATGTCTGACCTGGTGGTTAAGAGCTTGAAGTAGCTGTTTCTTCCTGTTGTCCCACAGGAGCTGTAGATCGTTCCAGCCAGAGTCTAGAGCATCAAGCTGCTCCTTCAGTGACTGCTGCTGGAGGTCAGATTCGTCTTGCACCCATTTGGGTCCATCCAACTGCAGCTGCTTAAAGTCAGGCTCCCGAGCATCTATCTCATCCTATAACAAATTGGTATTTACGAATTAATTTAGAACAACAAGAATCACGTCTGGTTAGTAAGCTTTTAGACGTTAACAGACTTTCAATATAGACGAACTTGAACTACATGCTATGGAAAATAATTTTTATATGTTACAATTTTCAGATGCCAAAGCTCACTAATCAAACCAAGTCATGTTTTGTTTGTTATTAGTTGCTCTAATAGAAACCGGCCTTGCAATGAGAACAAATTTTGCACTGTGTGAAAATTCTTCAATTCAATTAAATCTTTCACTTAACTTACTTTAACTAGTTGAAACCCAAATACTTCCATACTTTCCATGGAATTGAAAAAAATAGTGTTAACAGTTTTTCTTGATCTGTTACAATCACGTGTAGCCATTACTGGCTCCACTGGCAGAAAAGTGATTTCTAATCATGATACAAACCTTCAAGTCTTCATGTTCCTTCAGTACTTTCTCTGCCTCTGTAAGACTGTTAGGAATATCATCTAAAGTGACTTCGTCCTGGGTTTCATTCAACCTATTCAAACAAACAAAACCAATTGCCAAAAGCGTTACCCTTCCAGATTTGGAGCCCAATAACTTTAATACACATTTCTTCAACAGTGTAAAGTGCTTATTTTTCCAGTAAGATAAGATCTCACAAACAAAAAACCCTTAAACTATCGAACCAAATAAATCAGAATTGACATACCATCTTTGGAAATTGTCCAGATCAATGACAAATCTCTGCAGCTCACCAGATTCTGCAAGAGCGTCATCTCGTTGTTTAACCTACAAAGTTTCAAATAAAGCAGTCTGTATAATTATACAACTTTGCCAAGTATTGAGTGTGATAAATAGAATAACCTTTCAAACTAATTTATAGTATTTGTCATCAACTAACACTAAACTTGTTTTTCGTTCATCTGTTTCTCCTTCTTTTAAATTTTGGAAGTCAAACATCTAGCCAAGAAATTTTTTGAGCATTTCAGAGGTTGTCTAGAGAAGAGCCCTGACAAGAAAACAAAAACCATACGCTTCTTTGGTAGCATCTTACTCTTTAGAACAGAAAATCGCTACTTAAATGTGTTTTCATATGCAAGTTTGGCTTCTCTAACAATTTACAACAGTACCAGCAGCATGTAAAGCGACAGAAAAGAAAACAGCGACAGACAACTTATAAGTTACAGCAAGTAACACTTACGTTATCCTTGAGGTCCGTCCAGGCAGAGCTCACGACATTGATCTTGTCTTGAATTATTGGTTCCTCTGGTTCCTAGTTTCGGGGGGGCCAATATTGTAAATAATAATAATAATAATAATAATTATTATTATTATTATTATAATACAAATAGTAACAGTAACAATGACCTTTATTAAATCAATGCTCAAAGACAGACATGTGGGCTCACACCGAATAAAAACATATGAACTCTGCAATACTGTAGATCCTACAAGAAATCAAAGATGCATCTGACAATAAATGACGCACTTGGAATGTTCACAATTTACACGAGGTTAATACAATTTTAAGGCCTGTGGCCATTATGATGCCGAAATCTCCGACTTTGGAAACGATTTTTTCAGGCAGTGGGTACTGGTGGTAGTCCTACCATGTCGCTGTCTATCACTAGTCCTAATCATATCAACAACGGTTAGGTCTCACATTGGATATACCAGAGCGAATTTCAGCAGAGAAACGAACTCCTTACCCCTTCATATTCCCTCATAAGATCTTTGGCCTCATCTTCCAGATTTGTAACCTGTCAAGTTAGATGAATTGATGTTAACTAGTACATTTTAATTTCTATTTTTTTCAATAATACAAAAAATGGAGTAACCAATACACCATTGATAAAATACCATTAAAAAGATAGGTCACTTGCGGTTAGCAAGCTAGTGTACATTTAAATGTTTAATGCTACTTTTTATTCCTTTTTCCATTTTCTTCTCTTCAAACTGTAGTTTTTGTTAGTTACTAAGAGTATCTTTATTGTATTTCTAAATAGCCACACAAACTTTCTTGTCAATAACTCAATGATAACAAGTAAGAGTTTTCTTTACGCATGCCCAAAAGATCACAAATAAACTTTTGTAAAAAGGATAATTATATTAAAAAAAGATAAAAACGAAAACATGATGTTCTGACAGCATCAACTGTGCTTGCTCACAAGTACGAAGATAACTAAATAATAGAAATCTTACTGATACTTATATGTATTAGCTGACTTCAGTACTGATTATTTTGATAAAGCTGGTGTATTAATTTAAACACATGGAACCCATACCTTGTTCTCCAGTGCTCCAAGATCTCGCTGGATGCTGTTAAGTCGCCGTTGTAGAACCATAACCGTCGCTAAATCAACTGTAATCTCCTCTACACTAACCAACAGCACAGTCTTTTCACTGATCCAGATCTGTATTGGAAAGTTTCACGTGTTAGTTATTGATGAAAGTTAACTGGTAGCGACATCACAATGCCAGGACCCTCAATAGATCTCAGGTACCTCCATGGGACTTCACAAAACAAGTTTATAACAGCAGGTATAATACGTTGTTGAAGTTGAGATTTCAGTAAGCCCATACATTATGGCATGTCTGTCTATCTGGCATTCCCTGGCCAGCAACATCTCGCGGCTGGTAAAAGCCAATTGCAGCTTATCATCCACGATGTGAAGAAACAGCCATAGTAGACCAAGCATGGATGACTGAGACAATTTTTGCCCTGAAAAATGAGAAGAACCTTTCTGCCCAAACAGGGCTAGTTGCATTGAAAATTTGGAACCTGGCCTTTAACTTAGACAAAACTATTGTTTTCTGTCGAAGTTACTTTATTATAAATTTCATTATAACCCAACTTCATTCTTACTTCTTTGGGGGCAGAATTATCGGGAATCAACAGTGGTATACAGGCAAAAGTTGTTTACTTCAAACTGCGAGATACCTTGGTTTCTACAATGTCATTATGGAACTTCTGCAGTCTCAAAGCTTTGTCCAACTGATCCTTCTTCTTGTCTGCTGCACGGCGAAGATTAGCCCATCTTTTAAATAGAACACAATTTAATATAGTCAAATTGGGGATTTAATGCACATACTGTTAATTGAGCTCCACCATTAAAAAAAATTAAAAGCTATTCGTTTCTATTAATGGAAAAGATCTGAAATTCTCAGTCAAAGAAAGTGTTGTCGTAGTTTTAAATGCCAAAAGTAAGTTTTAAACTACAGTTCAACTGAATCTACAGTGAAGCAAATGCAGAGGTCCTCAAGTGTATTTCAAAGGTAAAGATTTCTTATTTCAACACTGCTACTGCCGAAGCTTACCACTGTTAGTTAGTGGCTGCAACAAAAACTCATTTGTCAAACATTTATTACACATAGCAGCTTTCTTCATACAGTATTCACTAGGAATCAAAATTTATTATCAAAAATGAATTCGAACTAACAACTTCACTTGTACCTTCCGTTATACAAAACTCACTTCCAGTTTATCCAAAAATCCATACAGAATGTGTGAGTGGATAGAACACATTGATCCACTTACTTTTACAACACACAAGAAACATGCAAGACCATCTGGGGAGCTTTGTTTAAAGTAAATAGACTACTCTCTACCAGTTGGAGAAAAAGAATGTCAGTTTTCACCTGTCATTGAGCTTGTCTGTCGTGTTTTTGATCTCATCTGAGTTGATGTGGCCCTTGTCAACTAAATCACTACCGAGATTGTTGACAACTTCAACGCGGCGTTCATTGGCATTCAATTCCTAAAAAAGCAGTTCCCATTATGATTCAGAAAAGCTCCCTTATTTGAATATATATACAAATTACAAGGGGGGAACGGTTAGTTTGTAGGCAAGACAAAACGATCAACAACACACCATGATACCTTATTTTCTTTTGAGTAACTTGCAGGAACAGTTTAGTAAGTAGATGATTAATTTTACCTGATACCTGTTGCAAAAAAAAAGATGTAATCTCCCTTGCAAGCTTCATACATGTAGTTCTAGATTTAATGATTATTGCATGCTTCTTGTCAAAAGACAAAAAGGTTTTGTCATTGAAAGGTCTGTATGATATATGTATACATGGGATATATCAAATTCAGCTTCAAAATCCTACTGCAATTGCAAGAAAAGAAATTGGACAACCCGGGTTTCATATGTATATACAACAAATTTGCTGCATAAGTTGACCTTCAGTACAGTACTTACCTGTTGGAATCCCTCAAATCTCTGTTCAATGATCTGGCACTCCTCGAGGTCCATGCTCTTCTCAACAGTAAGAGCTGTGTCCAGACGCACCTCCTGAATTACAACACAGGTTCAGCTTTTAGAATTTGGAGAATTCAAGTTTGTAACTGAAAAAACTTTCTCCAACGTATCATTTTATTCATATGAAAATTTAAGCCAGAGTATTTACATGCAAGCACTGTTTAAACATTACCTGAATTACCGTAGAATTCAAAAAGAAACAACCCTCGTTACTTTTGATTTTAGCAGCTCTTGGATGACGTTTCTTTCGGGTGATCGTTAATTTTGTTTGTCACAACTGAGCATGACACAACTGAACTTTTGGAAAGTCAAGGGTTTTTTTCATAATTATTGTGCTAATATCATACGGTGCCACCCTCCCTTCTATATTTTAGTTCGGCGATATTCTCTCGCAATTTTTTGCACAGAGTTTTTGGGCATTTTTTGATGGCAAGTTTGTGTTTTTTTTTCAAAAAAATTTAACAAAAACGTTCATGTTTGCTGGTTTGCGTTGCAATCAACTGCCAGTCACTGATGTTGATGAGAGAGTATTTTAAAACAATTTTGCTTACAAAAGGCGTTACTTTCGGAATTCTACGGTAGTGTACATTCTGTTCTGATGCTGTTTCAGCTCTCCTTAATTTACTACTGAAAAAAACAACTAAAAACACAGGTTTCAGTAGAAAAACTTTCCCTTGTCTCAAGGCCCCTTTCAAACAAGCAGTTGGAAAAAAACCCAAAATGGGTGTTTAACTATGACGGCTATTAATCGCTTCAGCAAAAAATAACAGTGTTTTCTTTCACTCCCAAAAATCGCAAAAGACCCCAAAAACTGAGTATTCCACAAACCCTCTCGTCAATCCATTTGTCCACAACATTGGCTTCTCGGTTGAGCTTGTGTAGAGACAAGGAGTCTAGAAGTTTCTGATGGCGGATGTTAGCTTGGTTGAGCAGATTGTTGTAACGATCATCCACCCTACAAAGTAGTGACAAAATATTATATGCCAAACAAACAAACAAGCATGTTCTGGTTACCCGTTGACTGTAGTTTCCAAGCTACTGTACCTACATTACCATTTTTTTTTCAACATTAAAAAACATAAAATTTAAAAGATAAAACGACAGAATGAAAAACCCTAATTGGTTTTCATCTCATATGATTCATTTGTAGATTGCAGCTCAGTCAAAAAGTGTGATACGATTTGTTGCTAGTCAGATCTACCCAAACAACAAAACAATATTTGTAGAGCCACTAGCTTTATAGAAGTTTGCTTTTAAAACAAAATTACTTTATATCAATGAATCAACTGACCAAATACAGTAAGGGAAAACAATGAAAGTAGCGATGATGATGAGATTCTAAATTTTCCAATGTAGCTTTGTTAAGTTATCCAGTGTTCAGAAAGAATAAAAATAGAAACTTGCCTGTTCATGCATCTATCGAAGGGATATAGAAAAAAACATAAGTTGAAGAGACTATGCATTTTTTTTTGGGGGGGGGGGCCCAGTTGGAAAAATGAATAAGGTAAAGCAGGGTTTTGAAAATAAACATTACTTATTCAATATGCACCCACTAGCCTCCTCCTCTCCCCCTAATACTAGTAACACTGTTCAGACACCATAGCCAACACTTACATGTTACACCTGTCAACAACTTCGGGTGAGGTTTTGTCCTGGGAATACAATGAAACATGGTCAATTTAATTACTTGGCAATGACATTAATTTAGACAGTGTAATGTAAAATGAATTTTAAGGGCATTCAATTGTTGAAAAGTGGTTAAAACTTCAGATCTATTGACCAAAAGTAAACTGTCCAAAGGTCTACAAGTTTCAAAGGGAACTTAAACGGTAATAGAAACAATCTTATCTCCCAAACCAATGAAAAATGCTAAGCTGAATATGGCTTTTTGCCATTTTATGTTACAGTTCTTGACACTAACGGCTACAACCTAGACCTAAATACTCAGTGAAGTTCTTCAAGGAAAATGAAATTCAAACTAAAGAACTGAAAACACTTATTAGCTCTCAACCCAATTTGCAGTACAGTAAGCCAAGTTTGAAAGTAAATCAGCTTTAAGTTATCCACATAAAATTTCCCAAAACTGAAGCAATGACATGAAACAGAAAAAAAAAATTATTAAAAACTTTATCAATGTCTAACATTGTTTAACAAGAATGGATTTCATTGTTTTCCTTGAAAACATGGAGGTGCAGAAGCGAAGACCAAAACTTTTTCAACAAACCTCGTTACCCAACTCATCAACTTGATCATGAAGGGCCTTGATAACTGTCGCATAGTTCTTGATGTCTTCTTCAACAACCTATCAGTCAGAAAGAGCATAAAATATCACTTAATGTTGTCCCTCCAATTCACTTAGTATTCATGTTTTTTGAAGGAACGAGCGGAGGATGAGCAGCAAAAAACAAACCCAAGACACAGAACTCAGCTGAAATCTCGACTAAAAAATTAAGTTTGACAAGTTTTCCATGACCTCAGCCATTTGTCCAAAAATCCATAATTTTTCCAGGCCTGCAAAATGCATTTTCAAAACTATGTCCTTCCGTGGCCGTATGAACCCTGTGTCCCTCTTCTATCTAGAATTGCAGGTTCCAGCTCCCCCTTTCAAGATTTCTGGATTTACCCCTGCCAGGAGAATACTCACATTGTGCTTCTTGAGAAGTGTTTCTACACTAGCCTCATCATATCCCAGATCATCATTGGCAACAATTCTCTCCATCATGTCTAGCCAAGACATGATGTCATTATATTCAGCAATGAACTGCTGTAACAGCAGGTTTTCTTTGATCTTCTTCTTGCGGTATGCTGCTATATCATGTAGGGATCCCCACTTGTTCTTGATGACATCCAGGCGTGGCTGAATGGTGTCTGAAGCATAATGACCTGACTCAAGCAAGATATTTCCACTTTTCATAACCTCGTGGGTGTGTGGGCGTCTGGCAGCCATTTCTCGCTCAACTGCCTAAAACAAACAAGAATCAAAGTTACTTTAACCTATGTATCTAGTTTTAATTCTACTGTCATAAACTGATTATGAACAATTGTTATTATATAGCTAACGTGTGAATAGCACATTTTTCATTTTCTGATCGGTCAACAAAAAACGAACATCAAACGCTATTCAGGCTTTTACATTTCTACAGTGAAAGTGAAGACGCTTTCAACAAAGCAGGATGTTAGTGCAAAGAAACCTGTGCAAAGTTGCACATACTTTTACTTGTAAACTTTTTTATGGCAACTGGAAATATAACAAGTTTAAAAGTGCTATTCACTTGTTGGGCTCATATTTAAAAAAATCCCCTACGTTTTGTCTCTGAGTGGTGGATATTTATCTGACCAATTTAAGCAGCTTGGTAAATTTCCAGCACTAGTTACATGTACAGTGTATCCCCAAGTGCTTTGGAGAATTGTTCTCAGCTATTTAAAAAAAATCGAGAAATTCTATGACTCTTTCGCATCTAAAATGAAGTTAATGACGACAATGAAATTTTCAAACTGGCAACAAAACTAACCTCATGTTTTGCCAGCAGGATGGTTGCGCTGTTGAGGTCGTGACCATAATCTGTGGACTGCAGGAAGGTTTCTTTTTCACTGACCCACATTTCCTCTTCTTCTGCATCTCTGTAGAATGTCTGCAGTTTGTGAGACTCCTCCAGTTTTGCTCGGCGAGAGGCAGCAAGTTGAAACAACTCATTGTAAGCTCCTTCCAACTCAGCCTGATGGTCTCTGATTTGATTCTCATCTGGCTGAAAACCTAGAACATAAAAAAGGAAACTTTTAAGCCAACTTTTAAATATGGGATTAAAAATGGCTTCAGGTAAAAGGCGCAGGGTTTGATCAGTTATCTTGAATTATAACGAGAAATGTTTTCCGATGTTTGAAGCACCAGTTAATTGTATTTGTCAGAGCCCACATTCAGCCAATGGCTTTAAGTCGTCATGTATACCTGTCTGAAGTTAATTTGAGCAAAATATAGGCTTTGACAGTAGATGAATCCACTTGTAAAGTATGAACCTTGGGTACATGATATTTTCAATGACATACAGTAGTTCTACCAAATTTAGATATCACTACTAAAAAAGGGAAACCCAAGTTTTCAGAGAAAAGTTGTTCTAAGATAAATATGTGACATTTATCATCTAAGTTTCATACCATCCTCCTCATTGTCCATGTGTAAGAACGTCTCTGCTTGCTCATTGACAGCCTTCACCCTATCTGCCTGGGCAGCGATATCAGCTTCCACCAAACTGTGTTTCTGAAGTAAGTCCTCTACTCCCAACAAGTGCTTGCCATAGTCTTCAGATAATAGGCCAATCTGAAAGAATTGCGTACATTTAGCTTTAATTGATTTTTCAAGGAGAAAAGCTGGTTTTCAAGATCACTAACTAGCCCATCAGCTTCATTATAAATTGCTTTCTAACTTGGTCCAATCTAAATGACTTTAACTTTTTCATCCATGAATACACTTCATTGGACAAAAAAAAAATTAAAAAAGTTATACCAGGAATTTGTTAAGAACCTCTGTTCGAAGACCATAATTAATTTCTTTCACCTACATGCAAATTTGAGGAATGGCTAAGAGTTTTCAAGACACCATTGGAATTCATATTAAGTAAAATTCTAAAAGTTCGTTTTTATGGCTTGCAATGATCTTAAAAGTTTTATCAATGCAATTCAAGGATTTTTCAACAAAAATCTCCATTAATTCAAACCGGGTTCTTCAACCCTTCAACTCATTAAGGATTAATTTTCCCTTCAACTTATAACTTAAGGAATGATTTTTTAAATTCTAGAACTGACAAATGAGTTCCAGAGTCACTGGATCCTAATTGCAATAAACTTCAATCAATTTATTAATATTACAGCTCTCACCTTGATTTCATCCATCCAGTCAATGGTATTGATCATTTCCTGGAAGACTCGTTGAAGTTTCATGGATTTCTCCAGGCGAGACCTTCTCTTCTTCAACTTGTCCAACAGTTGCTCCCACAGTTGAAGAATGAGGTCCTTCCTGTATACATGTTGGAGAAACAAGTCCAGAAATTTATAGCCCAACTCAACAGTTTTTTATGGGAGTGCGAAGAGTCAACATTTAAAAAATTAATTAATGTTGACCATTTGGAAACCTGGGGAGGTCGCAACATCAGTTCAATCCAAATGCAAGGCATAAGTTACATGTTTTTTTACAGTTGAGAGAACGTTCACTGGGTGCTCCCTTTGGAGTTTTAATAATTTGTCTGACGTGTATAATTATGCACTTTCAATCTCGACCTCTCATTTTGAACAGCAATTTATTATAATTATTCCTCACCTAGCTTTGCTTAGCTACTTAACCACAACAGCTTTTCCAGGGCTGGAAAGAATTAGGTTTTGTTCTAATAGATATAAAACTTCTTGCAAGATACCTTGGACAAATTACTTACGTGGACATTATGTTCTCAGCATCGTAGTAATTTTCACTATTGAGTTCTTCAGCAACAGCAACTATGGCTTTGATTCGTTCCTCATATGCCTGGTGCACAAGAAAGATGTCTTATCAACCAGCACAAGCCATACATGAAGCAAGCCCCTGTGTTACCAATGAACTGAATATGATCAACTTTTACAAAGCACAAAGCCTTGGGTGATTGAAAGTTTTAAGGGCCTGCTGAAAGTAGGGAAAACTGTGGTAGTGTCTCTTCCATAAAAAAGAAGTTTTAGGTATTTAATTTAACACTCACCATGATGTCAGTTTCAATGGCCTCATGTTTTTTCTGTGCAGCTTCAACTGCAGCAAGGTCATTACCAAAGTTGTCAACAGCAACAAGTCGTTGATTCTCCTCCAGCCAAGTTTTCCTCATAACAGCCTACAGGAGAAAAACAAAAATAAGAAATGCTACCATGAAGCATTCAAAAGCAAAAATATTTCAATTCATTCTTCCAGAAGATTGTAAAAATAATCTTGACAATAACATGTTGAAAAACAAAATTAATGATAATTAATATACATTTGAGTTCTTACCTTGCGATCAAACTTTGCCGCTAACATTTCAAGTTTCTCTTGTCTAAAATAAGAGAAATCAACAGTTACAAAAAGAGCTTTATTTTGCAAGAGTAATATGTGGCTTTTTATTGAGATGAAATGGAGTAAATTAAAACCTATGGGTTTCCACAAATTGGTGCTATGGAAAAATCAGCTTACCTCATGAGTTCTTCACGCAGTGCAAGTTCTCGCTCATGCTCTGCTCTCTCAAGTTTCTCCCAGGCCTAAAGTTGTAATAGAAACCACATTGACTAGGTTCATAATTTGTGTAACCTTGGTATTAAAACATTTGGATTTCCAAGCAAATAACTTTTTTTAAATCAAATACAACAGAGAAAAAGTCCCGAAATAGGCACTTCTTTGAAAATATGTTGAGCTCAAAACAATGTAAGTGGCAGTGCAAATGTGTATGCGTGTGTAACACTGTATTCCTTTTTGTGTGCCTGTGAGTGTATGTTTAAAATCTGCCAAGGCTATGAGAGATCAGAAAAGCCTTGATAGGGTTAGCAAGCCTTGCAAAACATGAAACACCTTGCAAAATTGAGGCTGATGATCAAATTATTTTGTCTTGGTAGATCGATTAATAAATTATGTAATGTAAAGTATTATTGAATGTCGTCGTACAAGAAAGCTAAACTTAAGAGCATCCATGGTATTAAATTGGTTTCCTCTTAATTTCATGTCATGCTTAAATCTTTGCATGCACTAAAATTGTGCTTAAAGTTGTTCATATACTAAAAAGTAAAGGTATATGTGACAGGCAATAAAAAGTAGAAAAACTAGTAATTAAGTTTTTCTCAAAACTGAAATGATTTTTAGCTTGGTCTGACTAAAGGCTTTAACATCAACTCACCACATTGATATCATACATGCTGTACCCTTCAGGGGGGACATAAGGCTTCTGGTGATTGGCTCGGTGCTTGCTTGTCAGGATGAATAACTGAACCTCCAAATTACCTTTCTCAACAAACCTATTGTACAAAATAGTTCAAGAGATTAAAACTAGTATTATACACAGTACATATCTATCTCCCGTTACAGCAACCCGTCAATGTGAGGCTTACTTGCTGCATATATTTCATAATAACTGATCAATATTTATGCATTTTAATGTCTGGTGTGAAAACTATTTCCTTCATTTTAATGCCACTTGTTTGCAAGTTATATTTTTTACAGGGGCAGATCTATCCAGAAATTTTCGGAGGGGGGGGGGGGGGCCAGAACCAGCATTTTAAAAAAAAAGGTGGCCAGGAAAAGGCATTTGTGCTCGACTAAAAGACATTCATTTTTTATAGGGTTTTTCTCACAAAATATTCCCAAAATTGTAATTGACTTGAGGGCGGGGGAGGGGGGGGTATCCTTGACCCCTCCTCTAAATCTGCCCCTGTTTTATTACCCCTAAAAAATAAAAAATTTATCATTTTGACATCCCCTTCAGGAAATATTGTCTACCCATACCTAGGTGGTTTTTCCTGTGTGCGGTACTGGTTGAACTCCAGCATCTGCTGTTGCACCCCCACCAGAGTGTTAGCAAACTGCCTGCCAGACAGCTTGACAATGGTGATTTCTATCCACTGAAGCAGGTCTGTAGAACATTTCTCATATTCTACAACCAACTCCTCGTTCTCCTTGATTCTCTCAATTACCTGTTGAACAAAAAAAACAAGGAAAAAAAGGGGGTTTAAACAGTGATATTAAACTAACTAGTAATTGCTTTGTTCTTAGTTCAATAAATTTCATCAACATTAGTTCTAAACATCCTATGTTTTGCAATTGCCTTTAATTGAAATTTCAAAGAAACTTTTGAATTCCTGAGAAGTAAACAACACACAACTTAAATTTCATATTTTGATATTTAAGTTTAAATTTGATAATTTATTTGATTATGATCAGCAGGTAATTTAGTTTGAGAGTGGCAAATGGCCTGAATACACCATTGATGTAATTATTAATAGTACATTGTTATTATTTTCAATAATCTTCTTCTTATATAAATATATATAAAGCCAAAGTCGATTCAATCTTTTACAAACCTTTCCAATTCGGCTTCCGCTAACTTCAACAGTTTTCATCTTAGCAAAGTAGTGATAGTATGAAGCCACATAAGTGAGGACAGACTTTTCATCAGGAAAATCAACATTCACATCTGAAGATACAAGAGCAGAAAAATTCTGGTTATTATCAATAAACCCCAAACAGTAACTTAAGGTAAAGTTCTGACCATCAGAACATAAAAATAATACTTATGTCAAGAATTGATTAAAAGATTTGCCTTTTCACCACAATAATTTGTAGAAAAAAAATCCACTTTCACTTTTGTTATTTAAGTTTCCCTTGGCACCTAGCTATAACAACCTAACTAGTCAGCCTTGCCAGAACTGAAAAGCATAAATCCACTAGACAGATTAAAACTGAAAAGTAAAAGGTAGATCTCCCTTCTGCAGTCACAATAATTATGTTAAATGTTTTACTACATCGATACTACAGTTCTGCACAGCATCACATATGATTATGAAACTAAATATTTATAAACCCTATATTTAAAGCAAACTCAAAATAGTTTACAACTTTGTTGATCTGCTCCAATAATATGTACTGGTAGTAAGCAGGTAAACCTCAGTATAAAAAGACATAAAGATTTCCATGAAGCGTTCTGCAGAAGGACCAGCTTAAATCAAACACTTGGATCAAATATGGATGGATCTTTTTTCTTTATAGCATTTTTATAGTCCCTTAGGCCCAAGTGTGCTATTGTTTATTTCCTGGAATGTTTCCACGATCTAGATAAAGTACCAATTAATTAAAATTGAAAAGCACAATTTAAAACTACTGGTATATGGTTTCATTAACAAGGACTGATACAATTAATTTCTTGCTGGGAATAGGGCAGACAGACAAGTGAAGGGGATTGGTTCCTCAGTCATTTGGATCTGGGGGCAAGCGCGACACACTTTGAGAAACCCTGAACCATTTTCAGGCGAAATTATGTGAGCTTTGCTATCACATTTCAGACCCGATGCTAAACTGCTTGATATAAATCAGGGCCTCAAATTGTCTTTCAAACACCATACAGCATATCACCATAGTTTCATCCAAAAACAATATCCAAGTTCAAAAGAAACATCATAACACTCACTTAATGTCACACCAAAAACAAAGTTACAAAGTTTTCAAAATCTTACCCTTTGGGATTGCACTAGCCCCATATATACATCATATACATGTTGCTCATGTGCGGGAATGCATCCTCGTCCCCCAAAAAGAACCCCCTCCCCCGTAAGAAACACAATGAAAAATATGTTCCACAACATTTGAAAGCAAACCTTCTACATCCAAGAGGGGAACTATTCCAAGCTGCTCTTCAGCAACTTCAAAAGCTGTGCTGAGATTAATCTCAGGTTCAGTCTTGTTCATTTTCTGGTAGTCAATAATATCAGGTCTGTGAAGAAAGAGAAGAATTGTAAGATTCTCAGCTATGTCATCTAAATTTTGGTAAACAATTAACACCAACTCTTCTAATCTTCAAGGCAAGCAAAGTGTCACTTTTTGAGCATACATTGTAGAAGGAACACAGAACAAAAGGTTAGAAAGCTTTTCAAGTCTAACATAAACCAGGGGCTTTATTAGAAGCCAGTAACAGGGAACCAGTGCCCGTCTATTTTGGGTATGGTATCTGGGTATTTCAGTGGCAATCACCATATAACAATTATATATTTCAGTATTGAAATTGCATTCCACTTCCATTTTGATTTTCGTGTATCTTTCTTCGTTCAGTTGTATTTACTGGAAATGAATAAAATAAAAGTTCTCCTCAGTTGTCAGATTCCTTTTTTCTCCGAATCTGAAGCCTTTCTGCTTCAACAAGATTTAGCCAAGATTGAACGTCTTATTGATGCAATCGCAAAAACATGCGAGAAGTTACCAGACCGTCTCCGCAAACAGTGACAGATCCAAAGGGAGGTGGGGTCTGTGCCCATCCTTTTTTATTACAAAAGTGAAATTTTGCAACAAAAAAAAGTACTGAATGAGTATGAAATTTGCCTCAAAATGCTGGAAATGGCCATTTTAGAGACTAAAATTTTAAATTTTTTTTGGAGGGGCATGCCCCCAGACCCTCCTAAAAAGCTTGTGCCTTTGTTGCTCATTGTCCCCCTCCCCTTGTAAATCCTGGATCAGCCCCTGGCAAAGGAACATATTGTCACGCAAGCCTGAAGTGCGTGGTTAAGATGGTTATTGGGGTCTATTAGGGAAAATATGAATGAAACTTAAGAATCGTGACTGAATGAATGGCGATTTTCAAAAATTCTAGTCAGTCTCGTAAAAGGTGAAAGTGTTCATTTCCTTGTATTGGGATGTGCTCCAAACACTGGAAGTATCCAATTTTCAAAACTTTACTGAGGGTACATACCCACTTATTCCTAAGTACTGTAAGTTTAAATTTAGCTTTAAAACTTCAATGCTCACTGTTTTGATATATACTTTTCAATATCACAGTTGTTCGGTACCTGCCTACTACATTTTCAGTACCCTTCTACTTCAAAAATTAATGAATCCCCTGATAAACATGTATGTATGTCTTGATCCTCTTACACTATATGTATAAATTTGTGAACGCAAGATTGTGTTTATAGCAGAAGAGATCTTTGAGGAGCAATGTCATTACTCAGCCACACTTGGTTTAATTAATCCAACGCTCCCTTTAATGAACTGGAATGAGAGAAAACTTGCATACCTAAATGGCACATCATAGAACTGGTCTAGCCTTGAACTGGTAGCTCTACATTTTCCAAATTAGTGTGGTATTATGGCCAAACTATTCATGAATGGCTGGCTTCTAACTCTATAAAACTGTAGCCCTTAATAATGTAGACACAATTGTAAATCAAGTCTGAAAACCCCATTTTGGATGAACTAAAAAAGGTATTTTTTATTTGTATTTGTATAATTTACACTAGTTTTTACTCTTTCCAGGAAACAGCTCAAAATATAATATACAATCCTCACCGGTGTCTGTGAATAAGAGCACAAAATGCCAGGCCATCTCTCCAGCTGGTTGTGAAGTTGGATATGGTGATGTTACGATAGCTGAAACAAAAAATTAACTAGAAATTGAAGAGTTTCCGTGTGTAATTTCTTGGACAACCAACAAGAAAAAAAGTATACAATGTATTTAGTTTCAATTTTAAAACATTCAAGAGAAAGTAGTTTATAATGATGGTTGCTGTTTTAATCAGAAACGAATATTACAAAAATGATAAAAAAATGTCCAGTAATATCTTTCAAAATGCACAAAAGAGAATTGATAACTGACAATGTTGGGACAGAATTTGGCATTGCAATGATATCGATGTGCAACACTTTAAATGGAACAACTGACAATAGCACTTGGATTGCCAGTATTGTAATACTTCAATCGCTGCTCCACTTATGAGTGCATTTACTCAGTGTTGCTGTAACAGTACTCTCACTTTCCCTCAATGCGAAACTAGTGTCACTATCATTGTCTTTAATAGCAATTGTAATTCAACTCTTTACTGTTAAAGTTTGAAATGTGAAAAACTCAAAGTCTTAATAACTAAAGTTTTTAAATCGGACCTATTCTTGTTTTCAGACATAAACACTTCAAGTTTGTAACCCAATGAAAAATAGTCACTTTAACAGTTTCCATTGAAATGCTAAAAAATGTGTTTTTATTCAGTTGATGTTTGTAAAATAGGTTGAGTGAGCAATCATACCCAACTGTCTTTGATTGACACCACAACAACAGTGCATCCTTGGCTGATCGCTTCTCCTTTGTCTCCCCTTCAATCATGATATCTTGGATCTACGTTTGAAATAAATAACTGCAGGTCAATAATCTAGAACAACTGCAGCTCCAGAGACTATATAGAAAAAGAAGCAAAAACAGGTCTTTTGTACATGTAGTTTATATTTTCTTTTATAATAAATTGTTGTTGTACCAAACTGTCCTGTGACTTCTGCAAAAAATTTGGTAACTCGGCCCAAAATCATGACAAGCAATTTTATAACATGTTGTAATTGAATTTAAATTTCCATTTGTCCTCTCTGCCTTTACAATGTAAGACCACTATCTTTAATAACAGAGTTACCCTTAAACCAGGGCTTGTGAACAAAAAATTTTTATTAAATAAATTTATCTAAAAAGGCTCTCAGCATAATGAGATGATAGCCAACTCGGTGCTTCACACCTCGTTGGCTATCAGCTCATGTACAACTCGAGTTCATGGAATAATTAAAAAATATTGTTTTGTTGATGGAAATACTTGGTAATGACTTTATTTTCTGAGGGCGACACATAACAGCAATTTACAGATTACTGATGACCCAGTGGCCCTCTAAAATACAAGCTTAGGATACAATTACAATAAATTGTAGACAATACAGAAATTGGGAAAATTCAAAGATAAAATCTATAACAATACAAAATCATTCTATCGATATTTATATACAAAACACTCTTTAAACTGTTAAAACTATATCAACCAGTAAAAAATCTTAACTCTGTGTAATATTTAAAACTATATAGAGACCATCACCAATAATGTCTAGTTGAAAATGATGAAAAAATTTTATTAAGCAGCCACCTAGCCTAAAATAACCGCCTGGCTCCCTAAGGGACCAATAGTTAAGTAAGTATCAAAGGCACTTTTTTGAATAAAAATGGAACCAATTGAATTGATACTTTTTGAATAACCACTTCGTGAAAAGTTTTTTTTTGTTGTAGTGTAGGAAGCAGAAGTCTCACAGCCATATAAATCTCAGTAATAATAGTAAGTTAGTTAGGACTTTCTTGTAAACTCTTTAACAAACCACATTTGAATTTTCATTGAGTATGGCAGCCTTTCAATTTGTGTTCACTGTTTAAAACTTGAAACTGAATATTATTTTGCTATATTATGTTAATGAGGCACACATTTGAATAACAATGGATTCTCCTATAATTATAGTTAATTATACCAGGTAGGTGTATTTTTGTGGTGAAGCCAACTATACCTGGAATCTAAGGATAATTGTCCAAATGAGTCCAAGCGTGAGATGCTGGGTGCCATCCACAATATCATGGGGCCCAATGTTCTCCAGGTGGACCTATCAGATGGCAACAGGGCATTTCAACTATTCAGTGATACACACACAGCAAACTGACATCCAGGCAGTTCTAACTTGACCTGAAGTCAGTAGGATGGTGTAATCTTTTTCAAAAACAAGTCTGTTTCCATATAGCAACATTAAATAGTTCAGACCAAAAACATTACAGTCTGAAACAAACAACTAAAAATTCCTGCCAAACATAGAAATTTTCAATCAAAATAAAGAATGCACCAATTTTATCTACTGGCTAGGGATTTATCTGCTTGACAATGTTATCCCCTCCTCATACAACTGGGTCCTGTTAAATAGTTGGTAACTCCTCACCCCCCCCCCCCTACCCCAAATGTCATTTGAACAGTGGAAATCTTATGTGCCCTTAGCAGAAAATCTACAAGAAAAATATACTATTACTATTAGATCAACTTAGGTACCTTTGCGACTTCTAAACAAAGAAACAAAAGTCCCTGGAACATCTTTTAGGACACCAACTTACCTTCTGTACTTTCAAGAATGTCAAAGCCTTATCAACATTTTCACACATGTGAATTCGCATTCTGCCCTTTGATGGCTTGGGCAGCTTCTCTCCAGAAAGAATCTCCAACAGGAGAATTAGTTTCTTGCCATCCTTCAAGTCATGGTACAAGTCGTTCACATGGGCACCAACTCGCTGAAGATGGGAGTTCACCCATTTTGTAAATGTTTTTTTCTGCACCTTATCTCGCTCATCTGTTGTAAAAAAGAGTTAAAATTTACAAGAATATTCAGAGCAGTGGCAGACGCCCAAGAGTGTCAAAAGACAAGTTGTTTTTAACAGTCAAATTGGTTGTCTTAAAGTATTTCTGTTTATAAGTAATTTTTTAGTAGGAAATATTTGCATTTCATTGTAGTCTGGAGTGGATACAAAATTCCTCTATTCTCTGCAATAATAGACCTATTTTATACTGAGACCGTAAGGAGTCACAGAATGTATATAGACTGTTTGTTTATTTGCCACAAGTAACATTTACTTCAAGGAGTGTTTAATAGAAGAGTTAAAAAGTTCTATGGTGGTGAGGAAGGCTTAAATAAAACATGAGGTTTAAGCAAGCTTAAGCTTCCACATAAGTCTAATTTACAAGATTTGGTTTTTAGATACTGGGTCAGAATGAATTAGCAATACATGTATGTGCATTTGATCAGGTAGTAAACCAATCAATATTTACTGTAGAAGTAGAAGTAACTACTGGAATGTGAACATCAAACCCCACACATTTGTGAGAACAAGTTTCAGTTTAAACTTAATCTCACATCTGCCTGGTTGGATTGACATCGATGAACATTGCATTTAACCAACTGATCTTGTCTTGTAAGCAGCAAATACCCAAGAGTGAAGCACTGGTTCTTTTTAAGAGTTTCTAAAACACTTTTCTTTTTAAGTTTTCAAAGCAACAAACAATAAAATAATATTTCATTCAATTACAATAATCAATGCATCTGCAAACTTTTTTTATGAAAACATATAATTATATAACAAGGACTTGAACTGATCTCGTATATCGCATGTGCGTAACAACTGTGACACAAAAAAAATTCAAAAGAACAAATATACAAATGCATAGAACCATACTGGTATTTTACTATGTACAGTAAAAATAAGATCCAGATGTTTTGCTCTTAACTTTGGCAAATTCAGTCTAGAGTTGCAGGTCATTGTTCTTCTGTCTATATTAAAACTTTTAAGAATAAAAATGGAATTTTATGGATCTGAGACAGATTTTTCAAGAGCCTGACATTGTTCTTAAGTTGCGTTTAAAATTGGGCAAATATGAGATTCCATATTCATTATTCTTATAAAGAAAAGTTTGTGTAGGGCAGTTTAGAACACACAAAATACTTTAAATTAAATGTCCTATGTTATATTAACTGAAGATACTGACCAATTAACACCTGCAAATAGAGTTATGTGATGTAGAGTAGCATAAACAACAGTAGCATTTAATATGAAGAATTTAAAAGGGGGGTAATCATTTTAAAATTATACATATAAACAAGAGACACACCATTTCAGACGGATTTGCATTTCTAATAGTTGCAAAAATTTATTGGAATGTTGTCAATTTCATCGTACAATTTTTTGCACATAAAATGTACAACCTTTTTGTTAATGTTTACGTGCACTGTGCCTGGGATAAAACACAAGTCAAGAATTCACATTTCAATTGTCTTTGAAAACGACACCCAACTGATTAGATCGTAAACTAACCGGGGGAAACATTGTTTTTAAAAAGTAGCTGCCACCACAAAAATTGGAACGCGTGTTCAATACACATGACATGGTGCAATTCATCGCTCTTTGCGGACTTAACCACGCTTTTAAAGGATTCTGACGACATTTAGCTTCAGGCATTACCTCAACTCGTGACTTTGCCCTCGATATAAAATATTAGCAGATACTGAGTTAGGAATTTGACAATCTGCAGCCATTTTCATATCTCTGGGGATATTAAATTATCAAGGCAACCGTTGTTTTGACGCATAAATGTCTGATGCTTGGACTCGTAGCGGTTACAAAATAATTGGCAGCGAAATATACTTGGTTGTACAAGGTTTTTAAAATAAGTTTATTCAACGCAGCTTGTGTATTTTTCGAGGTTATTGTGGCTAAGTGTGGACGGGCGGAGGTAACAAGCCAGTCTTTCCAAGTTCGATCGAATCCCCGATCACTGTTTGTTTTTCTTCGAATTTTCCAGACTTCATTCCATCTTAATCCAGAATTGGCGACTAGACCAGTTTTCAAGGCTTACTCGTTCACTTATCATTGATTCATTGTATATCGTTGTATTTTTTGAAAGCATCAATATTTTACGAAAAGGGAACGAAAACATTTTTATATCTGCTATCTTGGCATATAGCAACACTGCAGCGAAAGTCGTGAACTCGTCTAAGCAGTTGGTCTACCTGCAAAGGCATCCATTATACTGTATTCAATAGTCACTATACTAAACAGTCAATATTTCTACAGCGTCTTACCTGCAAGGACTTTGATTCTCGATCGCTCAAAAAGCCTGGCTGAGCTTTGGTTCTGCTCCATCCATTTCTCTGTGCTTCCACGATAGTCGGTTGCGACTTCACCCATTGTTCCCATAGACTCGATGAAAGCCTGGTGGAACACCAAAAATACATTTGAGAATGGCGAAATTATGGTTTTCTAAATTTCGTACAGTTTTGCGCCATTAATTCAAGATTTTGCAGAATGTGAAGCTGTAAATGGCCATGCGTGAGTCACCCAAGCTTGCCAACACACAAGTAAACTCCAGTAAAATGCAGCTGGTAGATGAGAATACTAGCTGGTAACTTATCCACGCTTTTACCTTAGTTAACACAACTTTTGATTGAGAAAAAGGAACATCATTTAAGATAAGTTTCAATAGTATTAATTGAAGTAACGCCAAAAATGACTCAAGCAGTCAACGGTAGTCCACTTGTGTTGTCGTTATGATTTGCCTCACGCCCAACAAACTCATTACAGCGTAATCTACTCGCTTACTTCCTTTCACTGTGGCTCGATCCCGAGGCTCGAAACTCCTAAAATTTAGGCTCAAAACCTCCAGACGATTACCGGCTGATGAAAACTTTCGCCTGTTCTCAACACAACAAATTTTCCCAAACCAAATTCAGACACTGCAAATTCTCGTCTTTGTGAGCCTCCATGCGTTCCAAGCGACACCTCGATCAAAGCCCCCCGCCCCAAATCAAAGAGACCAGCCAATCAGATTTGGTTTTGTTTCGCTGCTACCCAATCAGATGTCTTTTTAGAGGTTAAAAAATTGTGGATTTCATTTGTATTCCCGCCACGCATGCATACATAATATTAATCCAGCGCTTACTAGAAGTTTTTATATGCAAAACGATTTCCTGTTCTTAATTGAGTTCAGGGTCGAATTTTTTGCTGCCACAAGAATTAACTGAGTACTTTTGAAGAGAAAAACACTCGTATTAAACTTCAGCGTGAATCAACTTCAGTATGACGACAGTATCGATAACTTACTTCCACTGAAATTGTTGTGGTTCATTTGATCGTATCAATTTTTCTTCAAGCATTTTGATTTTTGCAAAAAGCACAGTCACGCTTACTTTTCGTTGTTTTTAAAAAACAATAAACATTTCTTTTTGGCAGTCCAAGATAAGTTTGATGACATCAGGACCTTATCGGTTATACTAAATAAGCATTCAAAATCAATTAAAATGTCAAAACTATTTACCAATATATAAAAGATACATCATTTTACATGTAACAATATCAAATTCTGACTTTATTTATCTGCAGTTTGAAAGTAATAATAATAATAATAATAATAATAATAATAATAATAATAATAACAATAGTAATAACAATAACAATAATAATAATAATAACAAAATAAATGATAATTTTATCTCCAAAGTATCAAACAAATTGTGAAATTTTCCTTTTGCAGAATTTGTCTACCCCAAAAAATCCCACATTAACATTAAATTAATTAATCATGCTTACGTTATTGTTTTGTTTGAGATGATGAAAAGTACAATACCCCAAAATATCCCAGTGCATTTTAGCGAACCCCCCTCCCCCCCAAAAAAAATCCCTGCATCTTTCATAGTCCCAAAAGAACCCCTTTTGGCCAACATATCAGACCAAAAAAAACACTTCAGGCCCCACTGTCAGTAAATATGTGAGTTGGACCACTAGGGTTATAATAAAATAGAGCTGAAAATATCAGTTTTGGGACACCTCATCCTATGTCTACTTTTTTTTTCTTGCTTATCTCTGAAACCACAAACTTTTTAATTTGCAACATATTTTCATTTCATTTTCTGCATTAAAATTGTCACTAAAGCCACCTAGAACAGAAATAGAAGGTAAAAATGTATTGGTGGAGGGGAGGGGTCTACCTGTGTCTAGTAATGCCTCTTCATAAGCGGCCTGTCTAAAAAAACCTCGAAATGGCCATTTTAGAGACTCAACAAGAAAAATCATGCCTTTGGTGCTCATGGTGCCCCCCCCCCCTTATAAAAGTCCTGGATCCACACCTGATTATGGAAGGAGGAGGGGGGGAGGAGGGAAGCCAAATTCTAAACCAAGGAGACAGCACCTTCTGCATCTATTTTCACTGTTTCCCTTTTCCTCAAACTAACCTGCCTGCAAAAATGAGATGAATAAATCGTCGCTGTTGTTGTTGTTTAGAAAATAGGAATGTCAATTGCCTTTTTCTACATCTTTTTGCTTTCAAGCAGCTTTGGGATAACTTTTAAATACAAAAGGCAGTATCTTATTTTGCTTACAAATAAAGATAGTGCCAAGCCACACTTAAAGAATTACTTAACGGAAAAAAAATACCCCCCAAAATTAATTTTTAAAGTGCCAAGAATTTAATATACGATCTATTAACTTGCAGGCGCCACCGTCGAACATCTCGTTTTAAATAGAGTACACTTTCGCTCATTGTCGAGTTTTTAAAATAGCTTCAATTTAACTCGACTGGATCAGAAATGCGGACTAAAAGAGGTTTAGTTTCTTACCATTCAGAAACGACTAGGAACACTTACTTCCAGCCGATTGGTTTTCAAAAAAGTAAATTCATTTAACTTATTACAATTAGACTTGAACTTGAAGCCGTGTTTCTTGCTTACTTGTTTTTTGGTTACATCACTTTCAGAAACGTCTATCCAGTAATCGAGTTGCAAAGCAAGGTGCACGACACTATCTTTTGTAAAAATAGACAAACAATATTCCTTTGTCTACCGTGAAAATAGTGCCATATGAACAACCCTGACGGAGACATTAAGAGAAGAACTTTTAAATTTCTAGAAAATTCTAATTTTGTAAATAATTAATGTTTTAAATCATTCTGATATGATGTAAAATGTAAAGTTTTAGGATATGATAAACACGCAATCTAAATTGAATGAACAATGATTTTGAGCGCTGGTCTTTTTTCGGAGGTCTTCGTGCAGCAGGTACGTTGTGTTTTGTCTAAACATTTTTTTGAAAAAATTTTGCTTGCGTCGAAAGCAAAAATCTCCTATCATCTCAAAGAACCATATTACGTCGTCTCGTGTGAGATATCTTTGATCACAGGCTAAATTATTCCGATTTTGTTCAAAACAGGCTTTAAAAATATATTTTGCGCAAAAGTTAGTTGTTTTTCTATAGTTTTTCTAAGACCCATATGTTCAAACGGACATAACTGTCCCACGTTGACCACGTTGCCCTCCCCACTTGCCCTAGCGTTAACTTCCATAAAACCCATTGCACTGTTGCAAGCACGTTCCAACGGCACTACAACAAAAAGGAAGGAACCTTACAGTTTTCACTTTTGCAAGCTGGAGAAAAAAGCTGTTAAACTTTAACGGTTTTCCCAAGTCGTGTGCACAAATAGCCTAGCTACCACCATGCAGTGAGGCATGATGCACTGAAAAACAACAAAATGTTTTTGTAAATTTTATATATCAGGTGAGACTCAATACCAAAAAGCAAAACAACCATTATTATTTGGTATTAAAACTACAGAGAAATATCTCATTATTAAATCATAACTCAACCAGTATAAAATTCTTTCAAGGTCAGACTGCACGTCTGCATCGATGTTTTGCGATTGTGACGACTGTGTGCTCAACTAGTTTTACTCAAATTATCGCTTCCCCAGATAGGTTTCGGTTCGTTGATAAACTCCCCTCAATAAATAATATTGATTTCTTAACACTCCTTGCTTTAACGATATAATTTTAGAAAAACGCATTTTGCACATTTCCGTGATGAGCATTTGGGTACATAACCTACTGTATTAAATCGAAGCCGGACCAAAGCCATTTCCGATGCTTCTGCCTTCTGATCTCAAACTCTGGTCACAGCCTGATTTGCAGCTGACTGCGCGAGTGCAGTTTTACGTTTCCATTCTCCTTTGTTCAAAGGACAAGCCAACGGTGTATAGTGCAGCAGACTGTAACATTTTGCAACTTACTCTTATCCAATTGTTTAAATTTGCAGCTATATTGTGATTTGCGCTGGGCTGGTATCTGAATTTCTCGATTACATCGAAGATTTCACCTGGAGTATTTGATGGAACCAAATTTGTTGCACTTGAAAACGATCGTTTTAAAATACCAGTTCATCATAAACTTCGCGTCCCCGTCGAGTTCACTTACTCCTTACCAATGGACAGGCTGAGGATAGGCTGAAAAAGATCACTGGTGGTTTCCTACATTTTTAAAAGATCGGAAAGTTGGAACTAAATATCTGTGGTAGAGTTTGGGCGTAAAAGACATTGAAATGGGTTTCATGTTGATTTCACGCTTTTGTTGTCCATTTCCGAGTTCACTTGGTGAGTTGGTCACGCGCTAGTGCAACCGATTTTCGATTCGAATTTAAAAACACTCAAAGAAGAAACGATATTGAATTCAAGTGTTTGCCTTCATTTAAACAAGATTTAACTTTAAAGTCGCTTTTGACACTCGAATATTTCTGTAAATACATTGAAACTAACCTGGACTTGATCTCGGTCGACTTCAAGTCTCTCCGACAGCGGCTGTATGCGATGTCTGCTAACCTCCAGAAGGTCTGTGCTTGCAGTATCTAGCGGGTGCTTCACGTCCACAGACATGGCTGAAACCCTGTAATTAACCGACCAACTTATACACAGTAGTCTCTGGGCAGAATATCAAGCAAGGCTTTCCTTTAGTGTAACAGCCAAATCGCGACTGACGCCCAAAAACGTGAGGGCTTGACCCAGCGTTATTTAATATTCAGAATATGCAAAACAATTTATATTTTTGTTTGAGGCTATTGTATATCAAGCCAATCACAGAAAAGCATTGAACGCTGTGGTCAAAATATCGTTCTATTGATGATCAACGCATCGTCAGTCCAATGCATGTTTTTGCCGAATTTTATCGCATTTCTTTTATGTAATATCTCCAAAACTAAAGCGTTGTCAAAAAAAAAATTCAAATACTTTTGCTCCTTGATGAGAATGAAATCAATATTTGGTAAATTTGTCACTGATCTCTAGAAGTCGAATTTTGTCTTTACGAAAGCTGGAAATCAAAAACGACTTTGTATTCAGATTGGTGTATTTGTTTTGACAGACCAAATGTGACTTAGAAGAGAATCAAACAAATTTTTCAATAATGAAATGCATCTCTTTCCTCAAAGTAAAATTGTATTGCCTTTTTCATCCGGCTGCAGAACTCCCCCCCTCCCC
>JAOBRG010360240.1:0-12671 GCA_027574985.1 Umimayanthus nakama
ATGAAATGACTTTCTATTGTTACACCTTTTCCCCAACCATTCCGATGCTCGTGGATTCTCCACTCGCAAAAAGGAAGATAATCCAGTTGTTTTGAATGGCTTCCGACACTGCAATTAGGTTACGCAGAGAGTCATTTCATCATTTTTATGACTACATTTTTGACTATTGTATAACAGTTTGTACTGATGGTTTTACTATGACTAAAAAACAGTATGTATGATAATTAGAATCACTGAAAGCGGGAATATTTTCTAGGTTGTCATGTACGAAAAAGGTAAGCAGCCGCGAAGGATGGAGCTAAGGGAGATCCAGGATGACATGCAAACTCTCTACATTCGGTCAGCGGCATCTGTGTTTGAGTTTCGCGCTCATGTGGAGAATGCTGGGATTGTTGAGGGGGTTCTGCGATATCATCCTTTCCTCTACGATAGGGAAACCTTCCCGACCCTTGATGGTGAAGTAGTTGGTAAGTTTAACTGTACCCAGATCATGTGTTCCATTGAAACTGAAACATTTTACAGTTGTAAAAGTACTTCCCGACCCATGATGGTAAAGTAATTGGTAAGTTTAACTGTACCCAGATCATGTGTTCCATTGAAACTGAAACATTTTACAGATGTAAAAGTACATCCCGACCCTTAATGGTGAAGTAATTGGTAAGTTTAACTGTACCCAGATCATGTGTTCCACTGAAACTGAAACATTTTACGATGTAAAAGTACTTCCCGACCCTTAATGGTGAAGTAATTGGTAAGTTTAACTGTACCCAGATCATGTGTTCCATTGAAACTGAAACATTTTACAGTTGTAAAAGTACTTCCCGACCCATGATGGTAAAGTAATTGGTAAGTTTAACTGTACCCAGATCATGTGTTCCATTGAAACTGAAACATTTTACAGATGTAAAAACACTTCCCGACCCTTAATGGTGAAGTAATTGGTAAGTTTAACTGTACCCAGATCATTTGAACCCTTGAAATTAAATAATTTTACAGATATAGGAAAGCCTTCCTGGCTCTCGTTGGTGAAGTTATTGGTAGTTTTAACCATACTCAGATCGTGTGAACCCTTGAATCTGAAATATTCTACAGATAATCATTAATGTAGCACTCACCGACCCTCAATGGTGAAGTTGTTTGTAAGTTTAACTGTACTCAGATCTCGCGAGCCCTTGGTAATGAAATATCGTACCGAGATAGGAGCACCTTCCCGACCCTCAATTGTGAAGTTGTTGCACCCTTTAGACCCCTCCTCTCTACTTACAACAGCATTCATCCGATTGACTTAATATTTTGCGCATATATGGCACTTTCTTTGTTCTTTCAATTAATCGAAACCACTTAGTGTCTAATTGGTTCCGTGGCAACCGCAGCCACACAAATGACGTCTCAAGCAGCCGCTATCTTGGGTTTTCAAACTTTCAGATTCTCTTCGATAATCGAGTTGAACACTGAAAATAGTGAGAAAACAACATTTAGCGACTGGACTCTACAAAGTTGTAAAATCCGTAGTGAAGTCATTAGTGTTTCTTCCCTTTATGTGAAAAAGTCCTTTTTTACACACGTTGGGTCAAGTATGGTGGCGTCATTAATAGTGACACCACCTAGTGAGCTTTAATGTTAACGAACAAAGAACAGAGGAGTCAAGCGCCTTCTACTAATGTACATTTAGTGTGAAGAAGATTTGGCCTAAAACCAAAACCAAAACTGAAGCTTGGAAACATGAAAAAATGCTGATGGGCTATGTACTCTAAGTAATGCTACTATGTCAACGGGTAGACCACCTGAAATCATGGACACTAACATCATTTCAAAGAATCTGCTGCAACGTGATTTCAAGACCTTGATCACACACTATAAAACTGCAGGAGAAGATAAGAAAAAGCAAATTTTCCTGCAAGACATGGGAGCCACCAAAAATGAACTTATATTTTAAAAGTTTGTTATAAATTTTGGCTTTCAGTTGATCAGTTGGACGAGGTGAATGGAGAGATGACAGACAGCCGATCTCCAAGGGGACACCGACCAGCATTTGAGTGTTACTGGAATGGACGACTAATCCCTTACACAGCTATCGACAAGTAAGTTGGTTGTTTAATTGGCTCATCTTTGTTGGTGTCAACTGTTTTTTAAAAAAACTTGGCATTAGGAAATACCTTTTAACCCTATCTTACACGGAAGAGGGGCATAAAATGCCCGCGCTGTTATCAAATATTCATATTTTCGCAACGAACACTACTACTGCAATAAAATTTGGAGACTTTTCATAAAAGTTTTTTGGGGAAGACAATGGTGTGCTGATTAGACCTTACCAATTAAGCTGTTGCTATGTCAACTAATTTTCAAAGACGCAAGTTTGAAAATTTTAACAAAAAAATTCTTAAAATGCATTTCTATTTCAAGTTTTACAATTGAATACTCAATTAAACAGATTAGAATCTTTCAATGCTTCTGATCAATTTCTAGTTGAATTGAGCAGTTTTTGAGTTTTTAAAAAATTCAATATGGCAGCATGAAATCAATGTGGCGTCCTATGATGTCATAGGATGCTAATTATTAACCAAATTAATTGATTTTGGCCTAATTAGTTAGTGTACCAAATTGGATTGTGGTAGCTCTAACCGTTTCGGAGAAAAAGGCCACGGGCACTGTGTGCTTCTCCCCCCCGGTGTAGAACCAGTCTGAAAAAGCCTGTGTATAGTTGGTTATGGTTAAGACGAGTCTTTGCAGCGAAAGATCCCATTGGATAAAAGACAATATAGGTAACCCAAACCCTATTGTTAAAGAACGCAAACCTTAACAAAGAAAAAAAGAAAAAACAAAGAAAGCGTGTTCGTAGAGTTAAGCCTCACTGGGAAAATGCGGTTTTGCAATGTTTCATGGAAAATGAGAAAATAGTTTTCGAATCATTTTTGATATCATATCGTAGCTTTACTTGAAAGTTTCAAGTTAGAGGTTTTGTTCTAGCCTTAAAGTTTCAGTCTTACTTTGATTAGAATGCTTTTTCACTTAAGTGCTTATCATAGGGGTCTTACAACTAATGTACACACACCAAGAAACCTGTATTGATAAGAAAAGATAAAAAATAGGAACTAAGATAAAACTAGGTGTTTGTTTATAAAGAAAACTCTCAGTAAAATATCAAGAAACTAGATTCTTCGTTACTGCTGGTGTTGCGATATTCCTTATTTTAACTGCTAGGTTACTCCAGCCTTTAACTGCTTGATAGTTCCTCCTTTTTTTCCCCAGTTATGTTTAACTCTCGGGTAGCCTTTATTTGTTCTTTTTTTAGGTGTTAAAACTCAATCTTGCTACGTCTAACGTTGTCTAGAGTATGTTCTGTGAGACCATTTACGTGCTTGTAGATACATGTAAACAGGGGCGGATCCAGAAATTTTAGAAAGGGGGGCCGGAAGCCAAATTCTAGAAAGGAAGGGCCGGAATTCGACTTTTTAGTGTCGCTTTCAGTCATTTTCTAACAAATCTCTTACAAATATTCCACCAAAAGGGGCGGCCCCTCCCCTAAATCCGCGCCTGATAAAGGTGCACAAAATGCAAGTCCAGTGCTGTTCTCTCTGTTGCCAATAATTACAAAGTTCTTTCTTGAATAAGTTTTTACAGTCGTGTTATCAAATGATTGGAGTTTACACATCAAAACGGCATTGCTCTTTCCCCCGAGACTAAATCGGCATAAGGATGCAGATGAGAATGTTTGTCTCCAAAACGTTTTCAATTTACTATTGTTGGCTGCTCAGATCTGAAGTTTTATCTCGCATTTTGCCATCTGTAGGTACTTTGACAGGTTTGTGCTTTTTGCATGTAGAAGTATATTGTACAGTCTGTAGCTGTAAAGTTGTCGAGTATCTGGTGCTGCGTTACTTGTCATTGTTAAACCTTAAAGGAGAAAGATCATGCATTTGGATCCTTCGAAACGTCAGTCCGTTAAATATTTTGTTATCTATGCAGTTTGGAGTGGTGCCAGCCCCCTAAGAAACGAAATCTACCCATGGAGTGCTACAACAGGTGCGTAGGGTCATCGAGTACTTGCTCAATGCAAAGATGCAATTGGCTCACCTGCACACTAAAACAGTTACTCCAAACGTCGCACAATAGCCTTTTGATTTTCGATTTTTTAAATTTTATTAGTATTGAGACATTTTTGAAAACAGCTAGAAAACATTACTATACATGTAAAAATACAAAAAAAAATCATAAAAGTATGAGTAACTTTTAATTTTTAATCATTTTTTTTCGAAAAATAGAAAGTTTGACAGTAAACTCTATAAATTTTTATGACGTCAGCATTGTACTTAATTAGTGTAAAAAGATGCTTGCTGTAAGGAAAGGTGCAATTGGCTCATCTGCAGACTAAAACAGTAACTTCAATCTTGTGGCTGTTTAAACAATAAGAGATATTAGATGCTTTTGGTAACTAAGTCGTAATTGGTAGCTAGGGTCACCTGTATGATTGTTGCAGAAAACACTCAAGATTTTGGGGGAGTTATCCTTGATAAATAATTGAAGACCGAACATCTTAACCTTTATAATAACAAAAATTGTGTTTGGTGTTTTAGCTCAAACACATCCTGGATTTCCATTTTTTTCAAAGTGAAAAATATCTGAAAAACATGCCAAGGAAAGGCAAAATATTCTTGAAGTTCAAGCTTAGCTGTTTAACAGATCTTGCAGGAGGCTCGATGGTCCGAGATTCTAATCCTTTCAAGCCGAACCACTTTATCAACTTCCATCTTTTCCGTTACACAGTGTAACGACATCACAAAACTTTCTGTTTTTGTTGTAAGAATTTTGGAGTTGGTATCGTGTATCAATGACTCAAAGGTTTTATATGTACCTATCAGTTCTCCCAATTTTTTCAAAAAGAAAGTATGAAAACAGGTTGAGAGAAGCTAGCAACACATCAAATGCCATGTTTGGTGCTGAAAGGGCTAAAGGATTGCACGACAGAAGTTTCTTCAATGTCTAGACTGGAACTGCAAGAATTGGAGTCTGATGTGCATGGAGCCACCATAAATAAACAAACTCAAAGTTCGGTGTTGCCTTAAGGCCTGGCTAAACTAGGATACATGTAGCGCGCTACATTGTCGCGTGCTACATGTATCCTGAATGTTTCTTTGTTTAGCCACCGCGGAAACAGTGAAGCGCGTGACAAAATTTGTAGCCGAGACACAAAAAATGTTTCTGGAAAACATCAGAAACATTTCTTGTATCCCTTCATGTCGCTCGATCGTAGCTTGCGTGTTTAGCCATGCTGACGACATTTCGGCTACAATGAAGCGCGCTACATGTATCCTAGTTTAACCAGGCCTTTAGACTTTGCTTCCAGTATTCTTTAGATTTATTTTTATTGAAGCAACTCATGTCAAGTTACAAGCATGCACGTTAGTATGAATGCTCCAGTTACCTGTAGTGATTCACGGTTTGCAGGTTCTCTGGTGTGTTGTGGACTGACGACGCGTTTCAAGTCAGTACCAACAAACTGACCTTCATGGATCTTGAGGTGAAACTGAAGGACAAGTCGACAATCTTCAACCGGGTCATCTTGGGTCAGGTATGTGTACGATGATGTAATGTGTAACTGGGTAGTCTTAGGCTAGAACGAAAACAGTACAAGAATGAATACGTTCGTCTTTGTCCATCAATACTTCGTTGAACTGGTAACAGTTTTTTCTTCGTTTTTCTTATAATTTTAGTATATACTGATTTTTGTGGATGGCACAATTTATTAATTTTCTGTAAGTCGTTTTAATATTTCAATCAAAGATAGATTGATGATTTTGTAAACAGATGTGGTAATTTTTTCATTTTTAGTTATGTTCTGATGTCTTTGAGCTACCGTTTTACTGATTATTCTGTTTTGCCCTATTTATTTGTCATATTCAGGAGCAAAGAGTTAACATGGGCCGTGTATTCATGGACTGGATCAGAGAGTGTCATGAAAATCACGATAAACAGGTTTCCTTCTTTCATTTTTATGTGAAAATATATGTGTACTGATCAATGTAGGAAATGCCATTTTGCATGTAGTTTGTTGTTGATTTGTGTACTTGCGGGTGTGTGTCCATGGACTGGATTCGAAAATGTTTTGTTATTATAGAAACACATATATATGCTGATAAACGTAGTTTGTTGAAACGTGACTTTGTGGACTTGTTTTCTCTACATGTATTTGTATGTGTATTTGTTGATATACTATTCCTCCAAACCCTGTACAGTGGAATAGGGTTAATACGGTCACTAACGAGCCAAAGAAATTTGGCCGTATTAATGGGGTAGGATTAAATTCTGTATTTAAGGGAACTACGTAAAAAGAGGAATTGCAATCGCGATTCCCCAACAGTCGTTCACTTTCGACGTGTTTTTAGGCAAATTGGGAGATCAATATTCGAGCACTTTAACTAGCCACATTTATACCGCTATGTGATGTATATGGGAGATAAATAGTTTAGTTTCTTAAACTTTTTAACAGCTAACAACTAAGTGACACAGGTCAACGAATTAACTGTCACAGCCGTTTTCGTTTTTCTAATTTCGACATGATTAACTGTTGAAACGTTGTTAATTTTCAAAGGATTGCACAGGTTGGAACTTTCAAGATTTTGCCATTGGCCAAATTAAGATCTTACCCAACACAGTTGTAACAACTGGGAGACTAGTTTTGAAAAAAACTGTTTTATCTGCGTGGGCGAGTACGCTGAACAAATGGGTTTATCAACAAAAGTTGATATGGTATGTTTTTCGCCTGTAGAATATAGCAAACTGCTCCGACGAAGGGCTAACGCTCGAAACATCAGCTAAACACTATATCCCACCGGCGAAAAACATACCATATCAACTTTTGTTGATTAAACCCATTTGTACAGTTGTAACAACCCTGTTTGCTATTCGCAGGTAAAGTTTATGAACTTCCAAGGGCAGATCAAGAGACCGGAGTTGACCCAGAAGAGAAGTCAGAGCCCTTGGTGTGTGTACAATGCCATCGAGTGGGACGGCAAGGTGTACAAAGTGGGGCAGATGGTGAGTTTAACAACTCGCTGCTTTGTGTGATTATTCATTAACACACTGTAAAGGCTACAGACTTGACTAAAATGTTACCGTAATTTGAGAAACAATAATTGTCTTCAAGATATTAAACCATTAGTGACACTTTTATTTTAACTTTTAAATACGCATACCACATATTATCGACTAAACGCCAGAAGTTTACTCAAACTCAGCCTTCCTGAATTTTACCACTTTTTAAAGTAGCATTCCTTTTTAATTCACTGGTAAAATTTTCAATGACAACGATTGCAAGCGTCAGTACAATCATAGCTTTATCTTGTAACACTCCTTACTTGTTTGGCCCTGCACTTTTTCGAGAAAACAATTATGGTAAGTTAACCTGTGTCCTGGGAGCAGGCGTAGCTCAGTTGGTTAGTGCGCGGCCTTTGGAGCTGGAGGTTCCCGGTTCGATCCTCGGTCACTCCAACGTCTGCTTCGACTTTTATTTGCTTTCAGACTTCAGACTTAGACTTCAGACTTCTTTATTAAATATGTATAAATGTTTTGTACAGAGACCGATCCGCAAATAGCATAGCTAATCGTGGCGGATCGGTCAAAATAAACTTATGTGATAGATAATATATGTATAATTTTACAATAATAATATTAGTTAATTTAGAAAGAACAAAAGTAAATATATATGATGTAAATTTAAAGAAAGAAAATGTTTAAATTAAAGCTTTAGCTTTAAATAACCGTGAAACGGAGCACTAAGAGAAGAAGGGGGTAAAAAGCGCACCGAGGGCAACAAGCTTTTCAGTTACTCAATAACTGTCACGTGTTTCCCTCGTAAAATAAGGTCGCTTTACCTTTTTCTATGAAAATCCAAACTTAGACCCTTTGTAGAAGCCCGATGGTCGTGGAAATGTCTGAATGAAATCAAGTGGGATGCCGCCAAAGTTAGGAAAACTGTGAGAAACTAGATCAAGAAGCTGGTTAGTTACTTAGAGTTTATTTGCAGCCAGAGCAACGATCAAAGTTGCCTTCGTTTAGGTCAGGCAATGTAAAGTTGAAAACAGAATCAAGCTTTAACTTCATAATATCACTGCTTTTAGCTTTTTAGCTGATGCTCTGTCATGCTACAGGCCCGGGCGAATTTATTTTTTACGCCCACTTCAAGATGGCAGACTAGGACGGCTCATTTATTATTCGAAAATTCATATCATAGGGCTATTGATGGTTGCTTATGGTTATTTTTGGTTAGTTAGGGTTATGGCTGGGTCAGGGTTACTTTTGTAAGAATTTTGGATAGACATACAAAAAAACGTGAAGTGTTGGCAGCGAAATGATGGGTTAGTGTAGTGGTAGGGAATAATGACTCCTGTTTATGAGGTCCTACGTTCAAGACTCGTCATGCCCACCTTTGTTCGGCACTTTTTACTTCTATTTTTTCTTGAAGTTTTTCTATAGTACGAGTCTTAGTTTGAGCAATGCTGCAGTTCTAGTGAGCGTCCGCCATATTGAAGTTGGCGTAGAAAAAAAAATCGCCAGGCCCGGTGGTAGCAGTTCATAGTTGTTCCAGCTAAATTAGGAACTACCATACTAGGGTGGTCTGGGGGCATGTTGCCCCGAGAAATTTTGAAGTTAAGCTTCCCTAAAATGCACAGTTGGCGCAGTCTCATATAGTATTAACGAAACTGAGTATTAACGGAAAAATTAACCGATATTTGCCGGACAAATGCATGCGTTTAGCAGCAGATTGACATTTATTTCAACACAGTAGTGGATGTATTCAATAATTGGTTTGCAAATGAAGTTGCAATTCCTTTACTTTCTGTCGCTAACCTATGTGTGTAGGTTGCGTGTCGCTGTCGCAATTTGTCGCTCCTGTAAGGTGTCACCTTATTATTGTATACACGTAGGATTTTTAAAAGTTCACAATTTAAGGAAAGGCGATCAAGTTCATAAGTTGGTTCGGCCATGGCCGGGCCTGTGCTAATAAACTAGTGTCAAGACTTTTAAGTTATCACTTCCTAAGGTAATGAATTCATTGGTTTTATCTTATTTTTCATGTGTTTTTAAAGTACAGCTTAGTTGTTATATGTTTGTGAGGTGTTTTGATATGTATGGTTGTGTAAGTGAAGGTGAAGAACATGAAGACAATATCCAACAACACTATAGTATATAGCAACGAATTGCTAATATATCCTTTCAGAGAATCATTATTTTGTTGTTCCAATTTCTAAAGTTGTTTGAAAATGCTTGTTAAGGAAAAAAGAAAAGAACCATACAACCCATTTAAACAGTAAAATCTCTTCGCTGTTGGACGCATCGGGAAAGGGAAAAAAGGCGGTTTTTTAATAGTCAGGTAAAATTACTACTAGTGAGTGAAAACTGATTTTTAATGAATATTTCTTAAGGGTATTAAGGTAAAAATGTGATTTTTTAGAAATACAGGTGACCCGGAAGTCAGAAAAACCTTTTACTATGAAGTAGCAAGGACTAGAAGCGGAGGAGGAACGGCCAGTGCTTGAAGATATGTGCGTTTGCAACGCTGTCATAAAAAATTCTTGGCATTTTGCAGGGTCAAACTTTAAAAAGTTACGGCACAAAGACTGGTTTCTGATGATTGCAAGGGCTTACAGTGTATCATTACCACAAACTACATTTTTAGAATTGTGTGCGTATAAAGCCAGAGAAAACTGATGTTCTGTCAAGGAACAGTTAGGGAATTATGGAGTCAGATGTGAGTGGCAACCACGTAGTCTTAACCAGTGAGCGGATCTGTAGAATGACCAACGTCGATTTGTTGTGTTCCACACAGATCCGTACTCAGAGAACATTGCCGTTAGTGTGTGGCACGATCAAGAGGTTTATGCTGTATGGGGATCACAGTGGAGACGTGTTTGCTACCGGGGGAGAAATGGAAATCGTACAGGTATGTGTTTTCCAATAGTGATGGTGGTGGTGATGATGATGATGATAATATTAACAATGGTAGTGGAATAATAATAATGATAAAAATAATAAAAATAATAATAAAATATTAATAACAATAACAATAATAATAATAATAATGATGATCATATTATTAACAACTACAACAACAACAATAAAAATAACATTAATAACCAATAATGATAATGAATAATAATATTAATAATAATAATTGTAATGGCAGTTTTCACATTATAAACCAAAGTTAGAAAACTAGAGTTAAAGCCTTGAGTTCTTTGTTCTTTGATGCTTATTAGGTGATGTCACCTTAGACACAATTTGTCTGTTGATTTCGAAATTGATATTTTTTTAGTGAAATAATAACAATATAAAATGTCTAAATTTTTCCAGAATGTTTTGAGATTGCTTTGGAAGCTTTCAATCGCTCCTGTTACCTTGAACCCCGACTGTGGTGTTTTTCGGGCACCTGTGCCTATGGTTGACGTGCCTCGTTATCATGTTGTTGAAAACGGACGGCAATCTCAAAACATTCTGGAAAAGTTTAAACATTTTGTATTTAAGTTACCTGGAAAGATAAATCTCCACAATAATGAAAATAATAATAATAATAATAATACAATTGTTAGTAAAGTAAGTTATCAAGTGACCGCGTATTACATTGTCACGATTTTATCCTGTCTCTGTAACAAGTTAAATGGGCAAAAAATTATCGAGTAATACTTTGTCAACCTTATTGTCAAATGCCCTCAGCAACTTCATTTGTTTTAATCTCGCAACTCTCCACGTGACTCAGCCAGTCTTTTTTACATTTTGAAAATCATCGGAGCGGAAGGCAGAGCTGGAAGTAGAGTTATCAAAATGTTACGTTGTGGGGTGCCAAGTTTTAATCAATTAAACACATTTTATTGCAAAATACTAAAACGATGTCGGTGCTCTGGTGCCATTTGCATATGTGAGATGAGTAGCTCATCTAATGAACGTCTAAACTGTTATTGTTTTTGTTTCATTAAATAACGATAAGAATTGATCCTGTTTACAGTCTAAGAGAAATGAAGGCGAGTGCTAATACTTCAAGTTTTTTGAACGCACTTCACTGATCTGTGATTACTTCTATAGTTTTATCTGTTTGAAATACCCAATAAAAATAGCAGTTGTTCAGAAAATTTAATAAGCTTTTCAGTGATGTATAGGTTTCTAGGGTTATGTCATGAAACAACAGAGATATGTCCCATTTTCGAAAACGCTGCTCAAACCGAACAGTAACCTTAAGAAAAATATTGCACTAAAACGAATAGAGACGTTAACAAGCTCATCCCTTCATCCAGGAGCCCGTCTCACTCTATGGCGAGGTAAAAGTATTTCCCCTGGCAAAGCTTGACCAGTCGCTGACAGCTTTAGGAGTGAGAACGTTTATTGAAGAGGAAGAAGAGAAGTACGTTTTCCTGTATTCCTGTTCGAACCTTTTCATCTTTACTTGAAGCACACCTTTTTGGGAAGAATTTTTTAGGTAGATGTTAAATGTATGTAAAAGTATTAAGTATACCGTTATTCATGGATCCGTCAAAATCGATGGCCAACCAATTACCTGAACACACTTAGATATCAAGGTAGAAGAGTTTAATGCTTGAATTTATTTTATTTTAGTTCGCTTTGCATTTATTCTGTTTTTCAGAATTTCACATAACCTTAATAACTCTGTCACGTGCATTTTAGCATCTCTTATGGAAAATTATCAAAATAAATAGTAATTATTATTATCAAGAATCGAAAACAGGCAAACTGAACATGAATCGAGATTCAGAAGGTTTGATTAGTTTTGCGAACACTCGGCAAATGTGCTTGATATCAAATTTGTTTTTTCCGACGCGTTCATTTGACGCTGTGTTTTAAATTTAACTTGGATTTGTCAGCAAAACAAGATTTGTACACAGCCCAAACAGTTTTGTTTTAACAGACAAACAAGAAACAACTGCAAGTTTGTACGTCCTTTGTAACCGGTCAACTGAACAGTTTGACTAGAAACCACTACTAAAATGTTGCTGATTTTATTTCTCTGGCATTGATTGGCTGATGAACGGAAAGTAAACACGTATCGAGGCCAAACAAAAAATTGTTCTGTCTGGCCAGGTAATGTTTTGTTGTTCTTCGTAATTTCCACCTGCAAGCCTGGAAACTACCTTCAGCAGTCAGTCTTATACAGAGGGGCCTGGGACTTGTCGTTCTCACGTGTTTCCGGTTTACTCTGTTATCATTGGTTCATCTTCATCAACATTGTAAAAGTTTGTATAAATACAACGTAAAACTTTGCATATAAATATAGCGCGTTGGGCAATTAGCTTAACTATTTATAAGTTGAAGGCAACGACAATTCATTAAACTAGTTCACTTCATGTTTGTCTGTTGATGCAATAATGGTTGTCCTCGTGTGTTAAGCCCTTTTCTTATAGCCAGCGTAGCTTGACGCTCTAGTCATTCGTGAAGGATGAAAAGGCGAGTGGCGAAAAATTGGCCGCGAAGGGAATGGGGACAGGGAAAGAGTAGAAGAACGCCAGCCTCCAACCGCCCTTCTAACGGGAGAAATATTTGAACGTAATTATTCCCATAACTAATATTGAGCGGAAGTAAAAGAGTGTTAAATCGGAAGTGAATATGACAAGTCGTGACGGCTGTCAAACTCACGTGTAAAAACTGATCAACAAGATCCCGTTGAA
>JAOBRG010360251.1:0-12667 GCA_027574985.1 Umimayanthus nakama
GTATATTCACCTCGCTGCATTCGCGGCTCGGTGAATATCCTGGCCTATTCACCTCCACTTCGGTGAATAATTGCTGGCAAGTCACCTCCACTTCGGGGGATAACTGTATGTTATTGTCGTTATAGCTACTATTATTGTTGTTATTATTATCTAAACTATTTTAAAATTCCAGTTTGGCACACAGTGCTATTGCCAAAAAGCACATTCTGATGTTGCAGGCCAAATGTATAAAAATAATTCTGTTTTAATACTGTTATTATGATTGTTATCATTATCAATGATGATTAATATTTGGAAGATACTCATAGATTGAAATACCTACAAACCCCAGGTAACCAAGGATTTGTTTATGTTCTCAAATCAAATGTTCTTCTTGTTTTTCAAGAAAACGACAATCACGTGCACCACACTGAGGCTTGTGTTAATAGTATTAACTAATTTCAAGGTTGGGGTACTGTGGTTATGTGAAAAAAATGTTGTAGCACCACACAACAAAAAGTGGTATCTGATAATTCGTTGTGATAACTCACATAATGTTGTGAAAAATATATTGGAAGACACCTTAATTTTTTTCTTGTATTTTGGACAGATAGTGACAGGAAAATACTGGAAAACAATCTCCATGGCAACGTTAATGTGACTAATTCATGCGTGATCCCGGTACTGGAGGGTTTAAGTGGGCTCAGTGAGAATGGAACTCAGTGATAACTCCTGTGACGAAATCCTTTACCTGGATTATCGTAACACTCCCGAGACTCGTGTTTTGAAATTTATTTTGGCGTTCTGTGAGTTGAAGAGCGTCAAGGTTGTTTATGTAAAGGGGGACGCGGATGAGGTGCCCTCTCCCTTGGCCAATAAGAACTTGCCTTTCGATCACTCGGTTGTTGCAAGGGAAAGCGCGGTCAAAGGAAGTGACGTCATTTGTCAACTACCGGCTCTCGTACAGTGTCAAGAAAAGTTCTGGAGAGCGGGGATTTCCACTGTTGTTAGGAGTATTATGAAGATCCTACATCGCAGGTACCCCGAAAGCAAATGGGACAAGCTCCTGGGGTTCAGAGGGACTTGTTTAAAGGCCTGCTCAGAGGTCAGTAGCCTGACCAAATTGTGTGAGGTAGATTTTCCGGCTGCAGTGTTAGCAGTAGAAACAGAACAGTTGGATCTGAACTGTGTCTCGGAGATGCCTGCTGCCCTCGCACAGCTTGAAAGGCATCTGAGGGACCCGCCAGCACTCCACAACATCAGGAAACACGTGAGGAAACTAGTGAAAGATGGAAAAGAAATCCCAGTTGGGGATAATCACATGCTTAAGACCTTTTTTAGTGGGTTTGATTTGACTGTTTGTGATCTGGTCCTTCTTCCAAGTGTGACCAGTATATTGGCTGTTCTAGCACAAAAGAATCCTCGAGTTGTACAGATGCTTCCTCACACTCTACGATGGTACCGAGAAGTCAGCACCCTTGAGTCTGTAAACCAAGCAATGAAAAAGTGCAACTTGCATCAGCCGGCCCTCTCATTTCTTCAGCTTGATCTGGGGAATGGTTTCCCAGTGTCAAATCTTGCGGATGAACTGGAATTTAAACTGAGATTGTCTGAGGAAAAGAGAATATACGCCACAAAAAAGATTCAACAAATGAACACCAAGATTCTCCCACCACTTGTTGAGAGACTCAGTCAACACGGAGCTTGCCCAGAGTACAGTGAACACCCGTGTAAAGACATGAGCCTGCAGTGGGAGCAGTTGCCGCCAGCGGTGGACCCTGCGAAAGGTGAACTGAAGCCGGAGCGTGCAAAACGGAAGAGACAACAGATTGAAAACATGCTGTCGGTGGTGCGCTCTATGGCAAGCGGTAGTAATGTGGTTGTCGACTTCTGTTCGGGCGGAGGTCACCTGGGCATTGCCATTGCTTACTTTTTAACCAGCTGTACGGTTATTATGGTGGAGAACAAGGAAGAGTCCATTGAACGCGCTCGGGAACGTGCTCAAATGTTAGGCCTGAGTAACGTTGTGTTTTGTCAGTGTAACCTGGATTACTTCACTGGGAGATTTGATGTGGGCGTGTCACTTCACGCATGCGGCCTGGTGACTGATATGGTGATGCAACAGTGCTTCAATAACAGGGCCTCGTTTGTTATTTGCCCGTGCTGTTACGGTGCTGTGTGTAACACACACATGACGTCATATCCCAGAAGTGATGTGTTCACAGCCAAATATGGAGTGTCGTACAAAGAATACAGATTGTTAGGACACGCTGCCGACCAAACATCATGGGACTTCGACAGTGCGCTGTCGCGGCAAGGGAAGCACTGCATGGGACTAGTTGACCTTGACAGGAGTTGTGTCGCAAAGGAGCATGGGTACCACGTGACCGTTTGCACAATGCAGCCATACGACTGCACTCCAAAGAACAACGTACTGATAGGTTATGCGTCATAATAAGTTTTGACGTTTTGTCTCTTAGAAATGCTTGCGAAGCTGTTAACACGGATGCTGTCAAGCGGGAAATGTTTTGTCTACAAAAACAAACGGCGGAGGGAACCATTGCACAACTGAACAAAGCACTGCAGGAACTCTACACATGGTCTAAGCGAGGCAATGCTGATATGCAGAGGCAACCACACAAGGCCTGTTGCTACATGAATCTGCATTGGAAATTCAACCCTTAAGTGGGTCAACAAAACACGCTTGCTGGTAATGACAGTCGATGATAAACTCTCGGATACCTGACACACTAGAACTAAAGAAAAGGTTTGCAAATAAGCTACACTCACTAAAAAGATCAAGATTTCTCAGTGCCCAGGAACACCGTAAACATCTTTACTTTAAAAGTTATTATACCTTCCATTGAATATGGCATTTGTATGCGGGGAGGATGTAACAATTCAGACACACTAGAACTAAAGAAAAGGTTTGCAAATAAGCTACACTCACTAAAAAGATCAAGATTTCTGCCCAGGAACACCGTAAAGATCTTTACTTTAAAGTTATTATACCTTCCATTGAATATGGCATTTGTATGCGGGGAGGATGTAACAATTTAGACATTTTTAGTTCTGTGAAAAGAATGTATTGCAGGGCAGCAAAAATTACTTTAAGCCTACCAAGAGACATGCAATCCGCAAGAGTGCTAGAATTCGTCCAGTGGCCAACACTTTAGTCTAAATAAAAGTTCGATATCTACACGGAGTAGAATGACGAGATTTTGAAATAGAAGCATTTCACCGTAAGTGGTCTTAAGAGGACGCCAAGACTTTTAGAAGTTTTTTTCTCGAAAGTGTTTTTGAGTGAAAATAACGAGACGCTCGAGGTTCCAACTCGTCGTCCACTGATTTGCAATTGGGCTGTTTTATAGCTAAATAACTGAATTTCAAAACCCTGTCAGCGTTTTTTTGAAACTCGTAAGAAAAAATTCAGTTAAGCTATCACTCTAAAACCCTTCCGCTTTCGATTACGAAATTGCTATTTCAGGGTTTTAGCTGGAAATAACAAGCAAATCAGCCTTTCGTAAAACGCTGACACGGTTTCGGACTATACAAAAAAAGACTAGATTATTTAACGTCGATGCGAAAGGAGCGATTGCCCGAGCTCGTGGCTCATGTTTAATCACTCAACGACAGTTAAAGTCCCCCTTTAAAATCCCCTTCTGGCAGGGAGGCCGACCAGAAGGCTGTTTACATCAACGTGACCGGCGGGCAGAGGACTCGAACTCGGGACCACTCGGCCTGGCTGCCTCCCTCAAATAGTCTGAAATCAAGGGAGCACGCGAAACTGCTTGAGCTGAGTTTTCGTCAGTTTGTCCGTTCGGCCGCCATTTTAGGTTATGCCGGCCCGGGAGCGTGGGCTTGAATAAACCGCTGAATTAGTTTTGTGTTGAGGAGAGTGAAACGGCCCGAGTTCTGTTCTGTTCTGTACTTTCTCTGGATATAGGGGCCAACTCGAAAGCTCTGCTCCTTTGGCCTCTACAGCACGGTAATCTAATAACGACCATATCCATTCATCACAATATTTTATTTTTTATAACAATCACAGTTAATAACTCCTTGTAACTAATGTCAGTGCTAAATAAAAATTGAATTGAATTGTGATGCGCAAAGACCGTTGCTGTGCTTATTGGCCGTTACCATGTACATGTAATTTATGAGAAGTTTGAATACATCATTTAAAATTATGTCTGGGTCTTCTGCGACGGCGATCCAACAAAACAGTTCATGTTCACCAATGTAAGTATGATTATGAAATCCCAATGCATAATTACAAAACCCCTTTCTTCATTTCGCTAATGGTTCAAAACGCTTTGTTGTTCAAATCGATTGATAGGATCCATCGCGCATTTTCTGTCTGGAATTCTGCTGTTTTACACGCAAAGAACCATTTCCTATTGAAAAAGCTCAATTTCTTAATTCTTACTACTCTTGTTGGCAAGTTGGTCTGACGTGGCGTGAAAAATGAGTAGGGGAGGACCTTCCAGCATGCCTTGAAGTTATATCCCAAAGTGTGCATTGCTATTCGCTGATACACATTCACGTGGTTTAAGTTGCACTCTCCTCCTTTCCCCTTCGGCCCACGTTGAGTTATCGACCACCACTAAAGCCCAGGCTTCCGCGCCAGCGAAATCCAAGATGCGGCCGAAGAAATAAGGACTTGACACCTCAAAACACAACATTGTAACTCCGGAGGTAGGAAAACGAGGCGTTCGTTCCATTTATTACTCGGGCTATGAGGCACCGAGTTGAGTTTTCGGCTCCGCTCTTTTTGTTTTTGTTTTTCTTTTCCGTGTCGCGTTTGTAAATACTTGGTATATGCTATACGGTTTTCACTCTACTAAGCAAGATGGCCGCCAAGACTTCTGGCTTTGAACAGCTGAAAGATTAAAATATACGCAAAGAAAAGCATTTAGGAAAGTAGAAGCTATAAAGTAAGTAACTTCAACGGAAAATGTTGCAACATTTGTAAGATACTAGCACTGGACCTATGCTATGAAAAAAGACTGAAAACAAGCTTTTGAAACGTGAAATATTGGGTACGGAGTTTAAACGCCAAACTTGAAAAGAGAACTGAAAAGTTAAAAAACAAAACGGGTCTCCAAAGTTAAAATAATTTCTAAAAGAGAACTTTTTAAAAGCAAAAAGTTGCAAATGGAAAGGTACATGCTAGATTTGAAATCAAGAAATCCAAACTCAAAACTTGTTTTCAATAAGGTGTCAGAGTGTAGGGTGTAATTTACATAAAAAGGGAAAAATGCGTTTGCAAACTACTTTGAATTAAATTGAATCACATCGTGCTGAGCAATTTTTCCAAACTTTCTCGCTGCTGTTTACTTTCCCAAAATTACTGATGATGTTTCCAAACGCTGGTGATTCGCGTTCATTTGTATGGACCTGTGTTGCCTTTCGTTGACTAGTGTTGACTTAAATACACCGTTTGAGTTTACTTGCATTGACTACAATGACTTGCATAAACCTGCCTTGACTTGGCTTGGACGTTCGTTAACCCGTGTGGACTTGTGCTCTTTTGCATGGACTCCCATTGACTTGGGTTAACTGTAGTGAATTACTATGAACCAACGATTTACCATGAAATAACGTTCACTTAGATTATCTAGCGTTAACTTACATGGACAAGCGTTGACTTATCTCGAACCAACGTTCAATTAGATTGACTAGCATAAACTTACAAGGACTAGCGTTGACTTACATGGACTAACATTCAATTAGATTGACTGGCGTTAACTCATATGGACTAGATGACTTATCATGAACTAACATTCAATTAGATTGACTAGCGTTAATTTACAAGGACTAGCGTTGACTTACATGGACTAGCGTTAACTAACATGGCCTAGCCTTGACTTACCATTATCATGACTTACCATGAACTAACGTTGATTTACAATGAACTAGCGTTGACATACCATGAATACTATTTTGTCTTACATGGACCAGTGTTGACTTGAATGGACTTATGTTGACTTAAATGGACTTGTGTTGACTTGCATGGACTTGTAATGACTTGCATGGACTTGTGTTGACTTGCACGGACTTGTGTTGACTTGCATGGATATGTATTGACTTGCATGGACTACTGTTGACTTGCATGGACTTGTGTTAATTTTCATAGACTAGCGTTGACTTACTGGTTAGCGTTGACTTGCATGGACCATAGTTGACTTGAATGGACTTGTGTTGACTTGCATGAACTTTTGTCGACTTGCATGGACTTGTGTTTGATTTCATAGACTAGCGTTGACTTGCATGGACAAGCATTTGACTTGAATTGATTTGTGTTGACTTGCATGGACTACTGTTGACTTGCATGACTTGTGTTAATTTTTATGGACCAGCGTTGACTTACATAGACTAGCGTTGACTTGCATGGACCAGCGTTGACTTGAATGGACTTCTGTTGACTTAAATGGACTTGTGTTGACTTGCATGGACTTGTGTTTATTTTCATAGACTATCGTTGACTTGCATAGACGAGCGTTGATTTGCATGGACAAGCGTTGACTTGAATTGACTTGTGTTGACTTGCATGGACTTGTGTTGACTTGCATGGACTTGCGTTGACTTGCATGGACTAGCGTTAACTTGCATGGACCGGCGTTGACTTGAATGGACTTGTGTTGACCTGCATGGATTTGTGTTGACTTGCATGGACTTGTGTTGACTTGCATGGACTGTATTAATTTTCATGGACCAGCGTTGACTTACATAAACTAGCGTTGACTTGCATGGACCAGCGCTGACTTGCATGGACTTGTTTTGACTTGAATGGACTTGTGTTAACTTGCATAGACTTGTGTTAATTTTCATGGACTAGCGTTGACTTACATAGACAAGCGTTGACTTGCTTGGACCAGCGTTGACTTGAACTGACTTGTGTTGACTTGCACGGACTTGTGTTGACTTACATAGATTAGCGTTGACTTACATGGACTAGTGATGACTTGCATGGACTAGCGTTGATCTGCATCGACTAGCGTTGACTTACATTGCGTTGACGCAAGGACTAGTGATGACTCGCATGGACTAGCGTTGACCTGCATTGACTAGCGTTGACTTACATTGCGTTGACTTGCATGGACTAGCGTTGACTTGCATGGACGTGTGCACTGAGCCTGTAAGCTTGGTTAATGCACGAGTGATGACGGTCAAATAAAATCAAGATTTTACTATGAAATCAATGCGCAAAATGCTTGTGTCCCTTGATTTAGCCTGAAGATAACACACATTGAACCGGAACCGATTTGATATTTTCTTTTTCCTTGCGTAAAAATCAGTATTGTGTTTTGAGTACGCGTTTGTTTCTTTGTGTTAGTTTTGTTATTTAGCTGGTCGCAACAGTTATTTTTGGGTCAGTGGACGGCACAAACATCATGCTGCATTATATAGAAGAGAACGCCAACCGAATTTTCAGTGATGAAGCGATTTACTTATGTGTGCAATTCGGTACATGTATAACTAAATCGCCTCCTTCAACTTTAGCGACCGAAGAAAAAATTCGACCTTCAACTCATTGCGCTTGTCGTGCTCTTAAAGTTTGATTTACGGCAAATAATTAACTTGAGCATTACCTCGATGAATTCCATACTATAACAACGAGATTGCTGATCGGACTAAATATTTTTCGGTTTGTTGGCACTGGCCTAATCTGGAGTAAAAACTCGCCTTAACTCGCCGTTAAGGAAACTCACGATCTGAAGTCAGATTATCTTTTCTGGTAAAAAATAAAGGCTTCGCTTTTTGTGTTTTAAAACCGGTTGCGTAGAAACGGACGCGTTTGTCAGATAGAGGCAAACTTGCACGCGCTGGAAATCACGTCGGCGCAATGGTGCGCATGACGTTTGGCGATGGACGAAAAACGATCAGTTTGAACTTTGTAAAGTTGAGAGACAATTTTCCTATTTGACTTTCGCATGAGGTTCCCATTTTAGGCACTGTCCACACTTATCCGGATATTTTTGAATCCGCAACTTTTTCTTTCCGGATTCGCATTTCGTCCACACGTATCGAACTTTTCGAATCATCTCTCTATAGGGAACATTTTGGAATCCGGAAACAATTTGGAAAAGTGTGGACGGACGAATCTGGATATTTTTTTAATCCGATGACGTGGCAAGGTCGAGTCTGGTTTTCATAGCGTGAGTATTCAACACGGCCGCCGGACGGAATATTGTCACGTCTCTTTTTCTTGCAATTATTTCAAGCTTGATAGCGTATGTTGAAGTAAGTTTGGCTATGTTTCCTATTCATTTCAGTTATTATAAGCGACGACTCGATGTTTATAGTCTGCCGTTTCTTTATCATTTTAGCGAATGGTTTTACAGTAACGAAACAAATTTGCCGCCAAATTAGCACATTATGCTAGACGCGCTGCTTTGCGCATGCTCTATTTACAATTTTCACAGAAGTACCACCTAGACAGGCGAGTCCCATTCGAATACGCTACGTGATGCGTGTGGACGGGGCCTTAGTTTACTTTAATGAAATATATGTTTTCTCTCTTTCTCCCTCCCAAAATCACGATTTCTTATAATCTCCATCGCGGAGGCGTTTAAATATGGCTGATGTCAATGCCGGACTGATTTATAGTGCTACAGATCTTGTAATAAGACTGTATTTTTAAACGGGTGTGTGATTGAACAAAGTGTTCTGTTTGCATTTCGCGAGTGGTATGTAGCGGTAAAGTCAACTTATCCAGCAATTAAGATTTTTTGATACAATTTTGCTTCGCTTATTTTTATCATTAGATGTTTAACTAAATCTAATCTTATTCGAATTTTGTTTGGAGGTTGTTTTTTATAATTATTGGACAACTTGTTTTGAAGCACATGCAGGTATTTGTTGAAGCGAATTGGAATTTGATAACTTCACACGAATAAAGACTGCTTTGGCCAAATTTGGAAGAAAATGTACATCGCCGTATCACTGTGAAGAAGTCACACTTGTGGCTGATAACAAAACATTGTTTGTGGCAGTTTCAATAAGTAAGCAAAACCACAAGGGACAGAGATGAACACAATAAGAACCTAATTGAGCCAATCACTAGTTAGATGATTTCCAGAAGTGCTATCTTTATTCTGAAAACTGGAATATTTGTTCATTTCATTTCAGTTCTGTACTTCAAGTTGTAAGGAGTGATTTTCATGCGTTGCTACGAAGCTTCGATGCATAGTGAAAGGTAAAGAAGTCTTCTGTTTATTAAAAATTTGTTCTGTTTTTTAGCGAACAAACTGAAATTTGCATTGAACTTAGGCAGTTTTATTGCTTTGAATAAAAAATGGTTCATGGCAAAAGAAACACGTGGAATTGGACATGTTGACTTGAAGTTATGGCCGTTGAAACACTTGAGCACTCAACTAGGTTATCTTTCTTTCTGTAGTTTGCACAGACGACAAGAAAGTGTAACAGCAGGCTGCTATTTCAGAAAGTAAGTACAACTTTGCTCTGTTTGGTGTACTAGTTTTGGTTTGCTGTAGCATTGAAATGTTTCGTTATGTGAGCAGAAGTGGTGTGCAGGAAGAGAAAGTTTTTGAAAATACATTCTGGACAGGGCTTCGTTTTATTAGATGTGTGTTGCGTTCAGAAACAAGTCTTGAAAAGAATGGTTATGGCTCGGCACAAAAACTTGGAAAAACAACACTTCAATTAAACGAGTCCTTTTGATATGAAAATGTGCAATGTCCTTCAATTTCGAAATAAGTGGTTTCTTCAGAACTTCTGTTGAAACATCCGGAAATTACGAAGTAGGATTCTTTCAGCAAAACACCGAGGTCAAAAAGCGTTCTTTTTTCGTAGTTTTGCAAAGCGAGTCTTTCTTTTAATAAAAGTACATTTTGCTCAAACTTTTACGTTCTTTATGAAGCCGGAGTTTGATGATCAGCAGAGAAATCTTTCTCCCCTTTAAAAACTGACTAACTCGTCTTCTTTCCGTAGGTTTCTGATCTCGATGATGGACCCCAGATGATAAAACCAATATCTGAGCTACACGTTGAAGATATCCAGAATTTGGAACCAAAAAATAAGTACTTTCTGAAAAACATTCTGTTAAAATTGGGCAATAGTTGTAGATTTATCAGTTGCGTTATTCGTAGATTCAACCAACTATTTGCAATCGTTGGTAGAGCGGAAAATGGTCTTCTTACTTCTCCCCACTTTTAAATGTTGGGAACATCTATTATTGGTCAAATACGACTTTCTGTTTAAGGAGAATAGTGGTCTTTTGATAAGCAGGAATCTGACGTTTTCCTAAATGTTTCCTGGCTGTTCTAATAAATTAAATTTTGTCCGATGTTTAGGTTAACGGCGCATTTAATGCGAAAGACGTCTCAACCTTGACAAATATCCCTTGATGCCAACCGCAAACCACAAACCATTTTCCGCTCTGTTCTCTCGTTATCCAAGTTAAGCGCTAAAATCAATCATTTCAGACAGACTGTTGTGGAAATTTTTAGTCTTGTACGTTTTGGCGCTCAGTGGGTCGTCGGAAAATCGATTTGTAAACGCTTAACGTCAAATTGACGTTAAGAGCTCATCCCCTGTCCCCCCTCCCTTAAACGTAAATCCTATAATTTTTTTAACACAGTATAGAACGACTAGTGACTTGACAACTGGCGATTAACTTCAGTGACTTTCTGTTAAAATGGACTTTTGAAAATTCACGGCGAACAGCTCATCAAAGTGCATCGACAAAGTTCAGGGTTAAACACTAAAATATTATCATTACATACGATTTGTCGATGTACACACCATTTGTATCCACAATCTTCGATCGAAAACGCGAGCTTCTTTTACCGTTTTACCCTTGTTACCACTGTATTACAAAATACACTATATGCGTTTATGAATTTCTCGTTGAAACATCAGTCGTGGCTTTTCCTTGCCATTTCATTCGTGTTATTTTTTATTTTTCCTAACGTCAATCCCAATTAAACCAGGAGACCCCGTCAATTTGACGTCAAGCGTTATCAGATCGATTTTCCGACGTCCCCTTACTCTGGTAACCGTCTTATTTTCACATTATTTAACCCTTGAAAGCATGATTACGAGGGAGAGAGGGTATTTGGAACCCCAACTAATCTTAATCTTGTTTGAAGACGAATGCTGATTTAACTTCAGTTAGTTGGTCGAAGCCATTAAATGTTTCGGTCTGATTGTTTTCAATCTGATGTTCCTTTTTATAGAAAGTTGCGTAAAAGTTTGCCAGAAAATTAACGATCTACTGAAAATCTCGTTTCGGTTTGGTACACTTGCTGTCACAGAACAGATCAGTAGTAAATTAAAAACTTGCGTGACGAATTTCATTGAAAACTGTACACCGGTTAGGTCCAGCTTCCCCCTTCCACCAAAAAAGGCAGGCCTAAAATTCTCTGAATTTGTTTGCACAAATGTGAACACAAAGTTTGTTCTCGTCATGTATTGCATAGTTTACAAAGCGCTTGTAGAACTGACCAAAAACATTTAACCCAGATAGATAATGTCGATGACGATGTCGTCCACAGATGGACGATGTTAGTAATCGAGACCTCCAAGACTAATTTTTTATGTGCTCGAGGTTTTCTACAAATGAAATACTAGTATTTGAGAAATTTTATAAATTCAAGTTTCGCCTTTTTCCCTCGATTGACGGTAGAACTGATTCCTGCTTAGTGCAAATTTTAGATGGTAATGGGTTATTCCAGAAAAAAACACAAGTCCTCCCACTGATGGCAACGTTTTTTGACCCCACCCCTCCACTCTCCCACCTGGATTTCAAACTTCTTTGACCCTTCACACCTGAATTTCAAAGGCGCAAGACTTCCCCTTTCCACCTGGATTTCCAAGGTTTTTAAAATGCCTATAAGGAGAGTCTAACTTGTAAAAGTACCACCACAAGGTCCTTCAATACTCAGGAAATATGTTTACTGCTATATTTTTGCTTTCTTAGCTATTGATTGTGAAGTAAATTCAATGAATTGGGCCCGGTTGTTTGAAGTTTGGTTATCCTTAACACCAAGATATGCCAAAGTTTCTGAAAAAATTTCTTCTTCAAAGAATGATTTTAGAAGTGCTTAAAAAGAGCATTCACTCCCAAACCTAACTGACGCACCGAAATAAGGAACCATTGAATGTGTTTCTAACATGGATTAAAAAAGTGATTGGCTTTTTGATAAAAGCTGCCTTACTAATGAAATAACTGATAATCCAGACGGACTAATTGCCACAGAACGTTGGTCAAAGCATTCAATCTCTTCTTTAAACTCTTTTACGAGGAAAACTCAATCTTTTCTACATCTATAAAAATAACCCCTGAAGAAGAATTTCTAGCCTGTACTCCCCTCCCACCTGGATTTGAAGAACCTCTTGACTCCCCTCCCCCCTCCCCCACTCGGGTTTCTAGCTTGCCATCTTTGTGTGAGAGGGAGTTATTTCTGGAATAACCCAATGCATTCTTTACCTGCAATTGCATATTCACTGCATATAGATGTGAGAAAATGAAGTGGACGTTGATTAAGGAGAGGATGTCAGCCCTTAGTTACTATTGAACATTTTCCAATGCAAATAGTTGTCTCCATCACAAGCCTCATTATTCTGATTGTAAAGCTCTTTTCTCGTTTGTTGGTAGTTACTGAATTAGATTTTTGTCTTTTTATGAGCAATCACCTGCCTTTTTTTAATCAAAGATGTATCA
>JAOBRG010360273.1:0-12666 GCA_027574985.1 Umimayanthus nakama
AATATCAAGTCAATCGGATGAAAGGTGTCAAAAGTCAGGGGGTGGGTCAGATTGACCCCCCCCCCCCTTATGCCTTCATGAAACTTTTTTTACCTTATGCCTTTTAGGGTTAATCTTTTGTTCTGTCTATTTTTATGTCAATGTTTTTCTTGGTTCCTTTTCTCTGCCGTCCCCCGGTACCTCGCCCTTTCTTACTCCCAGCCCTCTCCCTCCTCGGTCACTCGACCGCTGGACATGTTCCTCCAGAATGTAACCAATTCCTTTTCATCTTTGCCGCTTTCCAAACGTTATATCAACTTTGTGCTGTTTTGTTGTTATACTCTTTGTAAGATTCATGTCACAGCATTTGTACAAAGAGACTTCCCGTTAACCAGATAATTTATTTAGACAACACTTCAATACATACTTGAAGAATACGATCTCGTAAATAATAGGTGTCCAAGCTTTTTTACGCATCAAAACTTGTAATGTTCATGTTTTTCTTGAATTTGCTTTTTCTTGCTGAAATGAATTTAGAAACTAAAAAAAATAACATTTTCCAGTGTTGATAGCTATTGATAGCTTGTTTGCAACCAATGACTACAAAATAAGTTTTAGTTGTTGATGTCCTGGTTTTGCTCTGTTACGGCTCATAGTTAAACACTTTCACGATCTTCAACAGTTACGGTTTTTAATTATTCTTTAACTAATGCTTTCCAGCTACACAACTACAGTTTTACTAAGCTAACAAACAATTTAAACATGTTTGTACCAAAATAAAGCAAATGATGGCAGCTTATCATGTGCAAGTTTATCATGGTTGGTTTTTTTGAAGTGTATTTTTCATAACGGACCGTACCAACCAATGCCAACAAATCCATCGTTGTTACTGTGTCCACCGGTGACACCAGAACATCTTGATCCATTACAGTACGACCCTCCTCCCCCACCGGCTTGCTGTGAGTGTGTTCCACTTCCTCCCCCCGAGTATCCTCCGCCCCCACCAGAAGCACCGTTGTCCTCCGATCCCCCACCCCCTCCCCCAAAACCTCCTACCGCACCTGGTGCAGGACCACCATTGGAACCGCTGTTCATTCCGCCAGCACGACCACCCACCCAGCCTTGAGCACGTGACCTTCCCCTCTCCCCATGCTCGCTTCCAGCTCTAGCACAGCCCTGTCCCAACCAACCCGCTCTTACCCCTCCATGGTGGCTGGCTCCGACATTATTACACTGCCCTGGCTGACCTCCAGAACCACCAGCCCGGCTTCCACCTGAATTTGTACCGACACTTCCAGCTCCACTTGTCCCTAAAAGTCCATCCGCTCCGTTATACCCTGCAGATGCACCCCCACCTCCTCCGGCTGCTATGAGCAAAGTATTATCCGCCATATACACGAAACTCCCTCCCCCTCCCCCTGTGCCTGCGTGATCTTCTATAGAAAGTCCAAGCTCGGCTACAGTTTTAGTGGTAGACCGACCGCCCTTCACTTCAACCGAGTTTCCTCCCCGTTGTCCAACCACGATCTTCAGCACAGTCCCGGCAATCAGACGAAACCTTCCCTCCATGGTCGCTCCCCTGCCCCCTTGGTACGTCCCGGGACGAAACCCGTAGCTATATGAATGTGTTCCTCCTCGTGCTCCGCCGGCTCTGATCCGATACCAGCCGGTCTTAGCAACTGTGTATTGTTGGATTGGTCCAAAGCGGCCAGTAGATCCACTGTTATCAAAATCTGAGGAACAGATTTAGACGGCGTGTTAGCTCACAATGATAGTATGATAAAATCTGTTGCTACGGTGTTTTCACAATTAAGTAATAAAATGCGTAACGACTGATTTAAAACTGCTAGCTAAAAAACATCGCAAGATTTTAATAAAAAACACATAAACCACATTTTTAATTTTTTTTGCTGTTCCCTTGGATATAATATAAGGGGCCCTTGCTCCCTCAATTTTTAACCTCACACCGTCACATTTAGCAAGTTCATGAAGCAATAGCTGAAGATGAAAACCGTCCTGGCGAATTTTGAAATTCCGCTCCAATCTTTTTTTATGACTCCATCAGGGCAGTTTTGTACGCTGCAAATATGGAACTTTCTTCAAGTACCTGTAGAAAATTAATGACACATTCCATTAAAAATCGCCAGGACGGAATTAGAGTAAAAACTGTGTTGAATCTCATAAACAAACTAAAAATGGTTGAAAGTAAAAATGGCAGCCGCACTGACGTCTAGAAATGAAATAAACAGTTTGACTTCTGATGCTCGCATTCGTTTATAAACTAAACTTTTTAAATAATTTTTCCACCATCATTTAGACAATTTCATAAGCTTTCCTTTGATATTAGGTTTGTTGGTATCCGATGCGTATTAACGGAGTTATGTACGGAAAACAGAAAACACCGCTCAAGGTGAACGGTAACCTTAACGTCTGACAACAAGGCCGCGGAGAAGACAACGCGTACACATAGGAGAGAGCCTGGGAAGAGGTTCTAGGGCAAAGTCTTGCAAAATTACTTTTTGATATTAACACATCAAAAAGTCCAGAGTTCCGTATTTAGAATATGACACTTTTAGTTTAGACGAGAAGAAAACGCGCTGAGTTGTTTTCAGTTTGATGCGATCGGCAACAAGAATGTTACAAAACAATAGATTTGATTACAGAATTTATTACCAAAGCTTTACCTGGGAACGCAACCAGCTTGTCTCCTTCCAGTCGTCGTCATTAGAAAACAGAATGTAAAAATTGCACTTTTAGGTTTTTACAGAGATCGTGAAATGTTTTAATAAGATTCCTTTTAATATTTTTGCAGCTTTAAAAGTGTGGCTAACTATTACAGTTAAACTGCATGGGGAAACACTTCGCGGCGTTCGCGCTTAAAACGACCTCAGATCGCGTCCAAAATTTCGATGCACACAACACACTTGTAAACAGTGAATCGAAGTTAGGCAAACCTTATTTCCACAATAAAAGCAGTGTTCTAGGATTTTGAGAAACGAGTATATTTCCAATACTGGCAAAGTCTTTTAGCCATAATAACCTTCCCTTCGCAAAATTTAAATTTTATGTTTGGGCTACCTGTGTGCTGACGCTGCGTCTTACCGGCTACGACTCAAACACGGCTGATATTGTGTCCTGCTGAATACGACGAGGCAAAATGAAGATGACAAACATTGTTTGCGCATGCTCCGTAAAGAACTTTTATCTTTAGCTCTTTCTTTTTTCCCTTCATTTTGCCTCTTTTGTCATGTCCAAGTGTTTGAAACCATAGTTTACTATATATAAAATCTCTTGAGTGGGCTGCCTAGCTCGATTAGCTTACACAGTTATTCTAGCCGCCAAACACCCTACTTCTGTATTATATTTCTTAGTCTTGCTTTTTATAAACGAATGGTGTTTAAACAAAAACGTTGTTGTTGTTACGTACAATTTTTTTTGTCTGGTTTGGTCGCGGTGGATGCCTAGAGTGAAAAGCATTGCCTCTGGATAGGGACATTTGATAAACTCCTCTACCCTAGGGTGGGGATATTTTGTGTTTTTTGACAAAATACGTTGTTCCGGGGGAGTGGTTTTTAACCCCACCCTCGCTCGCCCCCCCTGGCGCAGTAGTGTGCTCCGATAAAAGATAATGCACTGAGATATTTGTTGAATCTCAAACTGGACTTTTACCCTCTACAGCTGGTAAAAGTCCGTCCTTTGAAGACTGTTTTCAAGCTTTTTTGATGCACTTAGCCTTATTCCGCCTCGGCGTTTATGGAGTTTCTGTGCCAGGAAGGGAGGGGGGCGGGGCGGCTTCCACCCCCCCCTCTCCATAAATCCCAAAGTATTGACGCTATTGTCATGAAACTTGGAGGTTAGGTAGAACATTATTACCTTATTGCCTATAATAGGATACACGCCAAAAGGACGTCATGATGACGTTATTGTCTCAAAAATCAGTTGTTTTGGAATCTTATTTACGTGCCGAAGGCCAACACAGCTAAAAACTCTTGATAAAAAGCACTTTATCAATACGTCAAGCAATAAACTTTGATTTTGGTCAACCTAAATTATTTGAATGTCTTGTATTGCAAGGAAAATAGAATTTAGGGAAACGTGAACTGGAAACAGAGAAATGGTGGAGATGACACTCGTTCATTGTCAATTGTAGTTAAACCTGTGTAACTTTTTAAGCTTATTCAGTATGTAGGGTCTAAAATATATCAAATAAACGAAATTCGGAAATGAAAAACTGCGATTTGGAAAGTCAAAAGTAACCATTTATGACGTCACTTGCAAGATTTTACATTTATTTTGCTATTTTATTTGCATAACGTCATCGATGGCGTCACAGTTCGACCGAAAAAATCTGAGATAACATTTTTCTTAAGACAATTGTGTTCAAGGTTACCAAAATACTTTATCCCAAGTATCACAATACAATTAAGTGTAAAAATAAACAATAAGTTCAAATCCTTGCACATCTATATGAATTATTTATTTATTTATATATTCCTTTCTACTCGCTGACATTTCTATACCTACAAAGATGGTGTTTTAGTCTCAACACCTGTGTATCTTATTCTACATCAGTTTATGGGAGTCTGTTTTAAATATCGGCTATTCACCTTCAAGAAAAATCATGCTATTTAACATTCAGTGACGTTAACAAACGAAACAATATTTGAAAATATCTACAATTTGCTGACTGCCATATTTGCATTTGTGTTCACTATGATAAATCACTGGATGTTCTTTCTCTGGTTGTTATTGTAGCACAGCATAAAGGAAGCTTCAACAGTTTCCTCAAGTGAATTCTCCTGTAGATGGTTGAAAAAATGCTTCATGAGGCTGAACACTTGTTCAGCCGAAGCAGAACTTGGCTGCACTAGAAGCAGCTTCCGGACAACAGCAGACCAATTGGGAAGGGTGCGTACATGCCTCGCCCACCACTGTACCTTCTCCTCTTCTTCCTCAATAACTGTGCCGTCAGCAACCGCTAGGTAACGTGGAAGCTCGTTAACAAGGTCATCAATAGTTGCATCATTATTGAGGAAACTGAACTTTCGGAGCTCTTCCACAGATGCGGCATTTGGGTGGAGATTTTGGACTTGGAATGCAAAAACAATAGGACACAACAAATTGAGGTTAACTTGACCCCAATTTTTCGTTTACCTTGAGACTTTTAATTATTGATTTCAATTTTACATTCCTCGCAAAGTTTTACTGCCAATTTAAGTTCAGTTTTTCGTCAGTTTCTTGAGTTAAACGTGCTTCTGGAACCGGAACTTTCCAAAACATTGTAGTTTGGTGGTGACTAAACTATTTGCAGCCACCATGTGTCTATTTCGTCTTGCAGTATTTTCAAGACTTTCATTGATTTCTTCCATAAGCCTATAACTTAAATTTTTTGCTCAAGAATGCGTTCAAGGCACATAGAGTCTTTGTTCTGTATAAACTGCCGCAGTACATCATCCGATATATAATAGTGTACAATGTAAATCGGATAGGGTACAGGTTTTAAAGTTTAAGGCCCATGTGCACTACGAAAAAAGTGGAAATCGGTACCGGTACCACAAAAAAATCACCGTTTACACAATAAAATTGTTGGAACGGATCGGATAGGACTTGGTTCCATCGTAAACATAATATGGAACGGGTACGGATCTATTTACACGGTTCCTCGAGAGGGGTCCGTAACAACACCTCTGTACAAAACCACAGCTGGCTCCGAAAAGCTCGACGGGACCGGTACCCGCTTCTTGCGTTTACACGAGGGAAAGGAAACCGAGAAATGGGTACGCAACCAATTTTTATCCGATCCGTTCCTAAAAAGGACCGCAACCAGTTGCGGTTCTTTTCAGGAACGGATCGGGTACGAATGGTACGGATAAAACTCGATTTACACTAGAAAATTTAGCAGATCCGTTCCACTCGATCTTTATCCGATCCGTTCCACTTCTTTCGTCTAGTGTAAATTGGCCTTTAGTTGTTTCTAATTACTTACATATACGGGATCGGGAGCATCTGTAACCATTTCCACTGTACCTTGGTTGGCAGGTACAGTTGTAAGATCCCTTGATGTTTAAACAGTCTGCATTCATGCTACAACGATGCGTTGCCGATATACATTCGTCTATGTCTGATAAAATGGAAAAAAGCAAATGCTTCAATAATCACACTTATAACTCATTTTAAACGACCAGATAATAAAAAAAATAATTAAAGGTAATAACAATAACAAAAACAACAACAACAACAACAACAATAATAATAATAATAGCAATAATGATGATTTACTAATTAAATTTACGCTTTTTTCAAAACCGATTGATAAAATGCCTAGTATATTAAAATGAGTTACAACAAATTCCAGACGCATACTATGAGGCTTGTAATAATCTGTCATCCACCCTATTCTAACACGCCAGAAAAATCGTTTCTGAGTTCACTAAATAATTAAAACCCATAATATTGTCCGCATACTTCTCGTTTCACTATTTATGTGTATAACTCAGATTATGCAAATTAAAGACCACTGAATTTCTTGTTATTTGTTTTGTGCCGTCTGAGCAACACTGCCTTTATAAAGCGGATCGCTAAATTTATACAAGCAAATAAGTGGGATACCCAACCTTAAGAATATTCCAAACGCCTTGTTTTTCATCTTGAGATTTGGCTCGGTTGTGAATTAGCCCAATTTCTTTCAGTTAACCCTATCTGCAGCCGGAGCTTTTTCGAGGTCTCGCAGCCTAGGGGGGGGAGGGGGGTGTTGATTAGCCCCTGCCCCCCCCCCAACCACCGTAACTTTTTTATTACTCATCCAAAAGATGTCAAACTTGGATCAATTAATAAGTGGCCTAAGCTCTACACAACTGTGTTATCAATTTGTAACTAGGACATGTGAAACGGAACACAAGTGTCAATATATAAACAATATCTATAAACGCTACAGTACATGTGACATCTTCACATTTCTTTTTTTGGGTATTTTTTGGAATTCGAGACTTTCGCCTATGAAATCAAAGAGAATACAACCTACTCGGATTTTATTGAAAAAGGCACACAGACACTTTGTGATAGTTTAAACAATAATATAACTAGGGTATGACGTAGTAGTGACGTCATCAACTAGTTCATAGACTGGCCAACCACTTGTCAGTTTCGGTATTTGTTCAAATTCGACTAAAAAGGACAATAAGGGGCGAACCATTTGATCTTTGAGGGGGGGGGGCGGTTAAAATCCTTATTTTGTTTTAACCAATTCAGCCCCGTGCCAACAAGCACAGACCAGCTGTCAAAGTGATTGTATTAATTTAAGAAGAACCTACATACATTGCTGTAACTGAAGAATTTCATAGGAAAACATGCTTACCGAGGAACACGTCTGTTGACACCGAGTCTCCAAGATCATTTACAGCTGTACAAGTGTAGTTTCCTTGATCAATAGCTTTTAGTGATGAAATTCGCAGAAGCATCTTAGAAGAACGTTTTTCTACAGTCGAAAAGGACACATTTCTCTTCGTATTTCCAGTCCACTTGACCTTCGGTTTAGGGTTTCCAGTTGCTTCGCACGGGATTGTCACAGTTTCATTCTCACGATACACTGCTAGGCGTTTTGGTTTGATGGTGAATACTGGATACACTATTTGAAAGAAAAACCACGGTTATACATTTATCAGTAGCTGAGAAACACATCAACTTAACCACAATTTATTGTGGTTACCGGAAACAAGAACTACAGACGAAGGCAACTTATTAGCGTAACTATACCTAACACTGTTGAGATGGTGTCGTCTGATGTTGGCTGGGGGTGTTCAAACGATCACAACATGTTGAGGAACCTTTCTTGTTTGAGGACACCACAGGACAGCCTGATACTTCTCTGAGTCTAAATGGCCGTCAATCGAACTAATGCCAATATTCTAGAAATCAACGAGTATTTAGCAATTGAAAGTTCCCTATATAAATGTAGAGTCATCAAACGCTTCTATTGATTACATATTGGTTTTATTCTAGGTTTTATCTTTTGTTCCGACTCTTACCTACTTGCGTTAACGCAATTGCTAAAAACTGCAGACTGTCCCAGTAAAACTATTGTTATTTATAAGTTGCAGAGTGAGTCAGTGTTTCTCCGGATTTGTTTACCTTGGTCTTTGCGGGCGCTCTAACGAGCTGCGCTCGTAAGCCTGCAATTTTGGTCTTGATTGCGGAGCTACCGTATCGTTTTGCTCTACATCGATTTCCTCAATTTCCTTTTTTCTCTTTAGATGGTTGTTTATCTTTTCGAATCTCGAAAAAAAATATCCCTCAAGCGAAGCCTTTCTTCAAGCAGGCCGATGAGCTCGTCATTTTTATTGTCGAACCTTCTTCTCATCTTGCTCGCTTTATCTTACCCTCTGGTCCACACTACCTTATTTTTTCATGTGTGAGAGTTATTAATTTTTTTCAAGAGACTGCGTTTCGAATTCGTCACTCTCTGCCATCTTGTAAAACTCCCAGTAACATAAACAAAAACAAATAATCATGATTCAGTATACCATTCATGAATCATTTATAGTGCGTAAACCGTGCAAATGAACACAACATGTTACAACATTGGACAAAATGTTTGACTAGTTTCAAAGTGAACGCAACCATTTCCAACATCCTGCATAATAGTGCCAACAAGCTGTGTTCGTTTGCACGGGTCTGAAATGTTGTATTCACCGAACCATAGCGTCAAGGCCGAAGTTTGAGAGCAAAATATAATAAAAAACGAGGGTAAATAGAAAAACTTAAATGAAGGGGAACTACTCCTATTACAGTTTTGTTTTATTAAGAACCAGAAAAAATTTTTCAGCGTCAATGTTCTTATTTTGTTCTTATTTGCGTTATCTTGCACTGCTCTTGTCGTCGCTGTCGTAGTATTGGTATTTTTACCGTTGGCACTGAGATCCCTCAGAGGTATATTTGCCTCCTTTTCGCAAAACTATTACACTTTTTTTTATTAAGAACATACTTAATAAGAACAGTGAGGCTCAAATCGCCCGAAAAATAAGAACAAATTAAGAACAATTTGAGGCTGAAATGAAAATTTAAAAAATAATTAAAAAGTAAAAATAGCAAAATGAGCGTAAAAAGAAAAAAATAGCAAAATGAATATGGCAAGCTGTCATCAAACAAAGCATCACACATTAAATAGATTTCGTTACTTATTATTTTAATACAAATATACTCCAACTAGTAACAACTACATGTACTGTCATTTGCTGTAAAATACACAAAGTTTTACATGTGTTTATGTGTTTGAACTAAAACTGGGCATACATAAACACCGGAAGGCCATTCAAGTCGATTTTCAACCTTGCAGTTAAGAACAAAATAAGAACAATTTGAGCCTCAAATTGTTGAAAAAAATAAGAACATTGAACCTCAGCCAAATTTTACTGGTTCTTAATAAAAAAAAAAGTGTAATGCCGTTTTTAACATTCGATGTGACACTTAGTATTACTGTCACGTCGCCGTCAAATTTTTCCTTTTCGCAATACTATTATATAGCCGTTTTTAACATTCGACGCTATTTCGAACAAGACGACTTGGAAGGCGTGATTGCTGAAATACGATTGATACTAACCTTATTCCTAACCTTATTAAAAAAACAAGTTTACCCTTAAAGATGTAACTAAGTAGAAAAATAAAGCAACAGATTTATAGAACGAAGATAAAAGAGCTAGCGTATTTTGAACCCTTTTCCGACGACATTCTGGCCTATACATTACCACTATGCTAACAACTCGATTCGCTCCCTTCCTCCTATTCTTAATGCATATATTTCTTACAAATGCTGTTGGAAATTGCACCACTTTCGAATCACGCTTCAGTTCTCGCGAATAATAACCTGAAGTACAGGCTAGTGCTGAGTTGTGCGAAAAAAAACAGCAATTTTATTGTGCAGTTGCAAAAACATAACAAGCCGCAAGCCCCAGTCCTGTGCGCACAACAGGAGTCCGTTTTTAACTCAGTTTGTGGTTGAATTTTTGTTACATGAGGCGATAAGTTTATCACCTTGTATCTGCGCGTTTGTTACATGTCTGTCATATGCTGTAAAAGAAGTGTTAATCGTCCCGTGGAGTCACCATGAAATGTGTAGAGTGCCTGTTGCTTGCCAAAAAACAGATATATATGATGACCCAGTATGATCATGCCGTATATGGACTAGTGTTATTTGAGCGGGAGATATAGTTACACTAAGAGTTCGATAAAATCTTTGCTCATATTTTCAAGCTGCTTGCCTCGAAATATTTTATATACAGACAGAAAGGCTATTCCGGGTTTTTCCGCCGCAGTTAGCTAATATAAAGATCTGGTAAGTTTTGTATAGTTATCTTTGTGGCGGTGTTACTTCATAGCAGCTCTGTGAGAGCTAAATTTCTATTTAATCCCCTGCAGAACTTCGATAGGGTTGAGATCAGAAAATGGCGCGCAAGTTCCCGCCAAATGGTTTAGCTGAGGGCAAAAGTCCTCAAATTGTGTTTTTTCGAAGTTGTTATTCGCTGTTCTGATGACTGCACTCCGCAAAACTCCGAACCTTCCCGAAACCGCTGCTTTGTGAAGATATTTATAGAGAACTGAATCCGGCAGCGTGCTCGATTTGGTCAGAATGTACGGGGATGCATGAATAGCAACGGGATGGAGGGATCGAAATGTTAATACATTTCAGTGCTTTAGAACGCATATTTCAAGCACAGAACGCTTTTCTCCGAAAGCCGAATTGAATTGTTACTGTAATTGGAGATCTACAATGTTTTTGAGCAAAAGATGCGAGTGCTCGACTTGGTAGCTTTTGCTCTGCAATCTAGAAACCCTACTGAGCGACGGCGGCTGGCAGAAGATGGTCCGTAAAAGTGTCGTGTCAGTGTAGTAAGTACAAGAGCTCACTAGTTCCACTTTTTGCGTATGTGTGTTGTCAACCTTACTGTTTCGTCGTTTTATAAAAGAGGAGAGAAGTCAAAGTCATTGGGGATCACTGTTATTCAATTGGAAGTCCATGCTGTTGATTTCATTCATTAGTTGTACGTTTCAACCACACTCACTAGGGCATAAAGTCAGGCTGACTGAATTCTTATTTATCAGGTGCAAATCAACCTCAAAATTATCTAAAATTTTGTTTAGTTATACTATACAAAATGTGTTCCTAGAGGAAGAATTAGTATATTTCAGGAAACTAAAACAAATTGGTGTTCTTTAATTTGATTATAACAAGACAGCTTGAGAGCTGATACAGTTATATGGTAACATGTTTTGTGATTATGATGGTTATGATACTTTTTCCGTTTTATAAGAGCATCGTACAATTTTCAGGCTTGTCTTGTTCTTATAAAATGGAGCTTTATTCGCTAAATTTCAGCCTGGTGATCTCAATCAATTTGTTCTTATATGCAAGTGTTTACTACACCCTCTTTACACTAATCTAGGTGCCGGTCCAATTTAAGTCCCACTTTTAGAAATGCCCTGATACGATGTAGCGTGAAAACTCATTATTTTTCGTGGCGCATAATGTTATTATCACTCTGTTGTTTTTTCTTCTGAAAAAGGTTTATATGTACCGGGAACTTATAGGGTAAGCAAATGCCCTTTTTTTGTCACATACAACAGTAATGTATCTGCTGAGTTTCATAATTTCTTTCGGCTCGGACTTCGTTGTTTTTTGTACAACATAATAATTCCTTGCTTGATAAATATTCATATTCATTTAAGTACTCAATTTTCAAAACATTATTTTTGAAATCAAATTCTAAATCTGTTTCTGAATCTTCAGAACTGTTTTCTAATTCCAGTTCATCATTTTTGTCCTGCCCTGAAAGTATTAATGTCTTGAAGTTTGAACTAGCTTGTTGAAACTGAGCTGTGCATCTTTGCAGCCGTGAGTCAAGCAGCCGACTTCAACAAGGAAACTCCAAGCTCTTTATCTTTCTGCTTCAAACATCGCCTTTTAAATAGTCCTACGCTCTGCAATTATTTGTCTCTTAAACTAAAATTTTGAGGAGCCAAGGCATTTGCGTCGCGAGCAGCGAACTGACATTCTTTCAGACGCACGGCCTGCCCGGTTCCTGCCAATCAGTTAACCGGCGACCAATCAATTCGTAACAAAGCTTATACGGATATTTTGTCATCGATATTCACTGATTAAAAACTTACAAATTTCTTGTCCCACCAACTCCAATACTCATTCATTGTGCAAGTGCATTCCTGAAGAGTTATTTTGTCTTTTGATTTATGAAGTAAGCGGCAGATAATAATCTTTGTAAGAAAAACAGTTTATTCCTCGAATATCTTTTTTATGTAAGTTAAAAATTTAATTTAGCCTAACTTTAATCAACTACAAACAATATGGTTTGCTGAATAAAAAGCCAGTACCTCCTTGGTGTTTTCACAGGTGTCCCGCCCGAAAGCAGCAATAGTTTACTATTGTCGGGGGAAGCATTTTATTCAATATAATGCGAGTAGTTTTCCTTGTACATAACAGCTTATTTCGTGAATAAAATGCCAACACCTCCTTGGTGTTTTCACAGGTGTCCCGCCCGAAAGCAGCAATAGTTTACTATTGTCGGGGGAAGCATTTTATTCAATATAATGCGAGTAGTTTTCCTTGTACATAACAGCTTATTTCGTGAATAAAATGCCAACACCTCCTTGGTGTTTTCACAGGTGTCCCGCCCGAAAGCA
>JAOBRG010360284.1:0-12665 GCA_027574985.1 Umimayanthus nakama
TCGCTTCGCATTTCACGGAAGCGTTATATCGTGTACTCTGAAGGTCTTCAAGAAGCTAGTGATCGCTTGAACTCCAGCTTCAGCAAGAAGTTTTGAAAGAGTGAACAAGCTACGAACGGCCTCAAACACTTTGAAGTAAATGACGATACAAATTGAAAATCAGGACTTACAGGCATGACAACCACCTTCATATCAAACCATACCATCAATGGAAGTGTATCTAGCACTTGCTGGCATCATACGAATTCACTTACACGGCTTGGAGGTGTACTAAAACCCACGCCTTCTCTCCCCTCTTTCGTTACAGTGGAGACGCCTGCGATTCAGATACTTACACTTAACAAAACAATCGCAGTTGCACTAGATAATATCTCGTTTCCTCAACCCATGTTCTGTGATGAAGTAAAAATGAACGAACCTTTGCCAAAGGCGATTCGAACAATTGTTTATTGTTTAATTATGCTGTTCTCATTGTGCGGAAATTGCCTTGTTATTGCTGTCTTTGTCAAAAATCCAGGCATGAGGACACCTGTGCATTACCTCATAGTCAATATGGCTGCCAGCGACGTGCTGCTTCCATGTTTTGTGCTCCCGGTGAAGTTGACTGAAATTCACGCTGAGCGCTGGCTCGTTGGAGGCGATGTTGGTTCGTTTCTCTGCAAACTTCTCACCTTTTTAAGTGATATTTCTACTGCAATTTCAGTAGAGAGCCTTGTTTTTGTTGCAGTTGACAGGTTTGTTTCAGTGGTGCTACCAATGAGAAAGCCTCTTTTTGCAGCAAGGCGAATCTGGTTTGCACTTTGCCTCACGTGGTTAGTGGCTGCTATCTTCCACTGGCCTTATTTCTTGGTGTTTAAAACTCTCAGGTTCCAAAACCGCTTGTACTGTATCCCCGACTGGTCTCTGCTTGGCAAAAACGCACACAAGAACTTCTACTTGGCACTTTTGTTCCTGGTTTTTGTGTTTCCTGTCATATTTTTGACGGTACTGTACTCTGCAATAGCGATCGAACTCAGCAGCAAAACTGGCCGTGGAGACTTCGGTGCTTTTGAAAGGAGGCGAAGAAGGAGAGAAAACAAAAGAGTGATGAAGATGATGGTTGCTGTGGTGTTGGTATTTGTGATAAGCTACGCTCCATTCCATTTTGCCATTTTGATTCACTTTTACGCCCCAACAATCATACAGTGCAACAAATCGTTTTTCTTACACTTTGTTCAGATTTTATCGCACTGCAATTGTGCAGTTAATCCAGTGATTTATTTCGTATTCAGCAAGAACTACTTCCTTGCTGCGAAGTCCTTATTTAAATTACACCAACAACGAAACACAAACTCATGATTAATGACGCATCAGTTTTATCCATAGCTAATGCTAACACGTTTTCAAAGTCCTTTGTAAACTAACTAACAAACTAATTAACTAACTAACTTTGCGGCCTCAGTGTTGGCCGCCCCGACATCTCTCTTTCTTATGTCTTCCTAGACTGCGTGCCCGTTGGTTGACTCCCATAAATCAAGGTGGTGCGAAGAAAGCTCCTCGTGTTTTTGAAAGTGGTGTACAAGCCTGAGTTTCTCCCAAGAAACTTTATCTTTTCTCTTGGGGAGGTCTCCATAGAGGTCACTAGTGGAAACGTACTCGCACCAGTTGACATTTAGCACGACCCGTAACGAAGTAGTCGAAAACATACAAAAAAATGGCGTTCACATCATTTGAATTTGTCCATATAAAAACACCAATTGATGACCTAAAAGGCCTGCTCCAGGACTTAAAGTTGCCTTGAGTCGCGCAAAGTTGCCTTAAGTCGCACAAAGTTGCAGAAAGAAGCCGCCTTAAGTAGCAGTAAGACACCTTAAGTCGCACAGTTTCGCCTTAGGCCGCACAAAGTTAGTTGCAATGGTTTGCAGGTTGATTTTTCTAAATCGTCTTAAGTAGTTTGAAGTCGGCTTAAGTCGCACAGAGTTACCTTAACCTTAAATCGCATAAAGTTACGGCGACTTTGAGTCCCAGTGTGGGTTTACACAACGATGTTTGATACTTGTCAGATAAGAGACGTTCATATGAAGACTGGCAACGACATATTTGACATGGTCATTTTAAACTTTTTAAAAAACTCATCCTCTTGCTCAAATACTCTTAAAAGTGAACTTGATATTCTTTTGGAATTGTGTCCATAGAAAATGCTGCACAATGGATGTAATGTCACTACAATCTGCACATAATGTAGTTCGTGCAAATATATAACAAATTTTTTCCAAAAGAGATTGTATTGCTCTCTCACCAGATTAGGTATACCCTAAATGCCTTATTTAATTATTTTTCTCGACTTGGTGCAATGTTGTTGAATGTGGTTCCACATTCTCCTAGAAATAGATCAAAATATCATTCAAAGGAACTAAGGCGATATGGATTCTTTTGACTAGAATTGTGAATATCTATCTCAAAATTGAATTGAATATTGTTATTCGTTTTAACTCAGTTCTTTTGTTATTTTTCAATCTTTTTGTGTTTGAATTGCGTTATTAAAAGTGCTAAAAGCACTAGACCGTTTGTTTGTAATTAGTATTAAAAGTACATGATTATTATTGTAGTAACTGTAATGAACACTAAAAGTATAAGACCGTTATTGTTAAGATTGTCATTAAATTTTTGTTTCAGAAATTGCAGCTAGTTATTTCAATCCTCTGTCGTGTCTAGACTAGATTTCACTTTATGCAGACCAGAGGAATTTATTGTATATAACCAAGTATATCTGTAATAGAAGAAATACATTGAACTGAATTGAGTTGAGTTGAGTGGTGAGTCTCGATTCTGTTTTGAAAATCTTTAGAGACAAACGTTCCTTTTTGAGTTTCACTCACGGCTCCAGAAGATGTTTTTTACTCTCTCAGCTCCAAACATTAAATAATCAACTACTGAATTCCCCACAACTGTCTCAATAGTTTTCCTTGTAAATAAATTGGGAGAATATTGTTTTTCTTCTTCAGATCAGAACTGACGAGGACCCTGCGGGTCGAAAGATCTATCTGTTTTAACCTTGCTCAAATTTTGCTTTAAACGTTGTCAAAATATCTGGAAACTTTACCAATATTGTTTTTCGTCTAGATAAAATGCTGTTCATGTTCATTTCTTCCACTGTTGAAAGATTTGCCTGAAAGGAAGGACCCAGCTCTCAGATAATCAGTTAAAATTTTGGCCGATTCTTAATAATCATGCAGTTACATTTTTTGATACCCATTATCAGCAGTCATCTCAAATTATCCTCAAATCGCAGTACTCAGTTAAAATTTTTGGTCCTGAGTGTAGTTTATTTAAAATTAGCTCGGTAAGGCTCAAGGTGTTGTCAGTTGCACCATTAAAATACTGTGAATTATACTAGAAGTATTTCTATGATATTGGAAAAGAAAAATGCCTGAAAAATAGTGATGAATAAACGCCTGTAAAAGACAACACAAAACAACATAGTTAACCAATCCACATACATTCCTTGTTATATAAGGCCCTGTCACACTGCTGCGTATGAAAAAAACGTAATGATACGCATGAAATTAAAAAACTGATTTTCATACGCTCAGTATGCCATTCGGAAAATACAGATTTGTTCGTTTACTTACGGTTCTGAACCTATGAGTAACGCTATAAGTAGCATATCGATCACTTGGGTAAGGCCGGCGTATGACCAACGCACTTTACCTATGAGTAACGTTGCTCTTGCGTAGCTCTTGCGTGTTCAGCGTATACCTAGCGTATAAACCATACGTCCGAATGCGCACAAAATTTTTAAGCATGCTTATTGTTACCGTTCACGTTGGAACGGTTCAAAATTTCGAAATTGAGGTTTTTGCAGAAAATAAAAATACATTAAATGAGCTTCTAGTAGGAAAATTTTTTTTTCAATACGTTTAATAGTTTGCGAGATATGACGAACAAGAGTTTTTGCCGGAAGTGAAATTGTATGAAGTGCAGCGTACTCTAGGAGTGAATTTCTCGAGACATGTTTTTGCTAAAACTGCGACAACGCAAAGAATCAATGCTCCCCCAATTTTTAACCTCATGTCGTCAAATTTGGCAAGTTCATAAAACAATAGCAGAAGATGAAAACCGTCCTGGCGAATTATGAAATTCCGCTCTAATCATTTTTTATGACTCAATCAGGTCAGTTTTGTACGCTGCAAATAAGGAATTTTCTTCAAATACCTGTAAAAAATTAACGACGCATTCAATTAAAAATCGCCAGAACGGAATTAGAGTAAAAATTTTGCTGAACCTCATAAACAAACTAAAAATGATTGAAATCGAAACTGACAGCCGCATTGACGTCTAGAAGTGAAAAAAAACAGTTTAAGCTATGATGTTAGCATTTGTTTATATATTAGAATTTTTAAACAATTGTTCCACCATCATTAAGATAATTTTATAAGCTTTCCATTGATATAAGGTTTGTGGGTATCCGATGCATATTAACGGAGTTACGAGCGGAAAACTGAAAACACCGCTCAAGGTGAACGGTAACCTTAAAAAAGATACTCTTCCTCGCCGTATACCAGCGTATGCGACAGTGCTTGAAACGTATGCAGGCTATGTCTAACGTACTTTTAGCGTATGTCAGCGTCTACCAGCGTATGTTCATACGCTAGCATACGTACACGCTAGTACAATACGCAGTAGTGTGACAGGGCTACTAGCAAGTTTATTCTTTTTAACTATCAACTTGGCTTTGAATTCGGGTCACAGAGATTTTTATGGTAGTAAAGGGCACCTTGCTGAGAAATGGAAAGTGAGTTGATCAACTTCCTTTCTTTTAAAGGAAATACGTTTGCCCACTGGGTTCAAATTGTTTACGTGTGGATCCCGCATCACGTCCTGGAAACGATCAAGAAACCGTTTTGAGTGATTATGAGGAAGTGAACATTACTCCAGAAACTAGTTACATATTTCCAAACTTCCCTATAAATAAAAACAAGTTAAGAACAACCGAGGCTCGGCTTCAGATGCAGATTTAACTGCAAATTTTTACTGAAAAACACGACACATCACGTCACTTCGGCGTTTCATGGCAGATCTTTACGTTAGAATCACCGAATGATTAGAGACACGCCTGTGTCAAAGTTCTTATGATGTAGAAATAGAGTTTAAAAGTTAATAACAAAATCAGGAATAAAACTTCTCAAATTACGTTAATTCTTACAACAAGTTTGTATTGTAAGCACTGTCAACTAAAAGAATCGGGGGTGGAAGCGGAATCTTTTCAGTACGATAATTAGTTATTCCCAGATATTTTTCGACCAATGATTCATGATTCATTTTTAGAATGTTTTCATGATTCATGATTCATTTGTGTTATCATGAGACAAAAACTCAAGATTCATTTCTTTTGTCCATGATTCATTATTCACTGCTGCTAGATGATTGCGATTCATGATTCCTTCACTTTTTTAGCCGTGATTCATGATTCAAGATTCCTCTTCCATCCCCGTAAAAGAATATTGCTATCACGGATAAACCATTTTTTCTGTAAAAATTAAGAACATGCTAAGAACAATTGAGGCTCAAATTGTGGAAAAACTAAAGAACGAGCCTCGCCCAAAGTTAACTGGTTTTTATACTACACGACAACAGTGGAGAAAGAAAGGAGTGGGTTTATGGAACAAAGTTATTTTTAAATGATAGAAATTATCCCTATCACAAGGCCCAAAGTGCTTCTTTCGGCCATTTTGTTAACATATCGCGTAATAAAATATTGACTTTTTCAAAACGTTTTGCAGGATTAATAGCTTGAACAGCCACAATTAAAGTTTTCTTCCAGTCATCAAATTAGCCGACAAAGGCAGCGCTCTAGTTGTTTGGTGGCGCACCATCCTTTTATTACAGCCGGCAAGCTTTTTAGAACAGCCTCGCACATCAAACTCTGCGCCAACGTAATGAAGACTTTTAGACATTCAACGAAAATTTGTTAAAAGCAAGGTCAACAACTCAGTTTGACAAAAAAAAACCCGTCAAACTGAAGCAGACTTGCAGCAGTTCTAAGCATTTCACATTTGATTAACAAAAGATTATGTAATCGAAACGAAACAGAGATTATTTCCTGCTGGCCAATGCATCCGTTAATTTAAAGAATAGAGTGGTACATTTTACCTTCTCAGAGAAGATTGTCATAAAATCTTTGCATTTAATGTTGAATATATATAGACACTTTGTTATAAAAGCCTTTTTCATATAAAGAACACGAGGCTGAAAAATTCCCTAACTTTAAGAACATATTGAGAAAATGTTCGGCCGGGTATGGAAAGGTGAAGACATTAATCTATGACACTGCACAAAGTCATAGAAACCATTCTTTGCCTGGCTAATGTTCGTCAGTGTTCTGCATGTACAACTTAGTTTCTTAAAAGTTCTGATTAACACCGTACTTGCTTTCTTACCGGTCAGTGTTAATAGCGGTAAAAAGACGAAACGTGTTTATGATTCCGGTTAGTTTACGCGAAATATGAAATAAGAATGGCTAGTTCTATAATTTTAAAGAAACCTCCGCCTCAGCCCAAAAACTTGAGGTTCTTTTACAAAAAAGTCTGTGTATAGTATTTGACTGTATATATTGTCAATTTTTTACAAAGCAAAGGAAAGTATCGACTTCGCAATTTAACACCATAACTGCAAACGATGAACAATTTTATGCAAAAAAGCATTCGTTCTACCATTTGAGTAATCACATAACCACTAAAAGGCTCTGCAACTGTATGATATGAAAGAGTTTAGCGTCACATCTAGTAGTTTTCACTTTTCCAGAACGCTTGAAGCTCTCGACACGTGGCACTTGGCAACTGTGCCTGTGTTATTCCTAAGCAATACCGCGAAAAAACCAAAATTTTCAATATTTACTGTTGGTAAAAATTCATTGAATTTTCAAGCAGCGTGCTACAGATGCCTCGCGTGTGTCGTATTTTAAAAGTATTCGTTCTTGATACAGACAGTAGAGCATGGAATCTTAGTCTACAGGGTCCTGTTGCTCAAAATACGATTAGTATTAACAAAGATTGGCTCTACATTAATCAACCGTTTTTGTTAAACTTCCTTGTCAACTGAACGTCCCCATCTCGCACTCTCGAATGAACAACTACAATACAAACGATTTGGGACATTATAAAGCACTTCAACAAAACACATTTAAGCCACCATATATGCTCAATAGCACTGAGCGGCTAAACCTTATTTGTTGAATTATAGTTACTTAAGAAATGCTTACCAAACAAAACTCATTTTTCATTTAGAAGTGCGCTTGATCAACCAAATTCCAGAAATGGACTCAATACATTCGGAAAGCCGGACTTTGAAATGTCCTCTCAAAATGATAAGCAATAAAATAGTTATATCCGAGTTACTGACAAGTGAAGTAAAGTAAAGTAAAGCAAAACAAACTGAGCAAAGCAAAGCAAATTAAAGTAAATAGTAAAGTATAAAGGTAAAGTAAAGTAAAGCAAAGCAAAGCACTGAGGCAAAGAAAAGGATTGTGTAATAATCTATAGCTAAATATACAGTAAAGTACAGTAAAGTATGGTATAGTAAAGTATAGTTTGTAAAGAAAAGTAAAATATGGTAAAGTACAGCACTGCAAAGTAATGCAAAGTATAGTATAGAATAGTGTATTATGGATACGCAAGGCAAAATAAAGTAAAGCAAACCGTAGTTTAGCATAGCAAAATATACTTAGTATAGAATAGTCAAGTAAGTTAAATTAAATTAATTATAAATTAATTTAAGTAAAGTAATGTTAAGTAAAGTAAAATGCCTTATAGAAGATTTAAAACGTGTAGTTATATGCGGAATTACAGATTTTACAAACACATTTAAAGTACAGTTTCTATAAAACACAACAATGCTTTTTTTGTATATTGTGCTTCATTAAAGAGATCAAAACTTTCATTCTATATACTTTTTCCAGTTTTTAATAGATGAGCCGAGCTACTTTCCTGAGACAAAAAAGCCCGATTAATTTAACACACACAATATGCAGTAAAAATGCTAGACTAAATACAGAGCTAACACAATTTATTATCGTTTTTCCAATTTCTCAGAACCTTGGACCACTTTACTTATTGTTGTTACGCAAAAAAATCCTTGAGCGAAACTCTGGGCTGTGACTCTCCCGGCGATGACTTTTCGAGCTGCGATGATCTAATGAAGAACAAAACCCTCCAGGTGTTTGTGTGGGTCCTCGGATTACTAGCGCTGGTGGGGAATCTCTTCGTTATTCTGTGGAGAATTGCAATCAGAGAGAAGAACCGTGTACAGTCCTTCCTTCTAACTAATTTAGCAGTCGCAGACCTGTTAATGGGGGTATATCTTCTAATAGTGGCAATCCAAGACACTAAGTGGCGTGGGGATTACTTCAAGTATGATATTGCTTGGCGTTCAGGGGTACTTTGCCAAGTGGCAGGAGCGTTATCGATGCTTTCTAGTGAAGTTTCTGTCTTGACGCTCACAGCCATTACAACAGACCGCCTGATCTGTATCGTCTTCCCTTTCAAGTTTAAACGCCTGAACCTTCGGAAGACTTGCATTATTTGCATCGTGATATGGACGTTTGGAGTGTTTATCTCATTCTTACCTATCACAAACATTTCCTACTTCTACGACAAGAAGAACGATGTTAACTTTTACGGAAGGTCCTCAGTGTGTCTTCCACTTCAGCTTTCAGCTGACAGACCGGCCGGTTATGAGTATTCTGTCAGTATTTTCATAGGCCTGAACTTTGTCTCGTTCATGTTTATCCTCATTGCATATGTTGTCATGTTCTGGTACGTTAAACGGGCTGCGGCGGCCGTTCGCTCTACAAGCATGAAAAAAGAAACTGCAATGGCGAGAAGATTGATATTCATCGTTCTAACAGATTTCTGTTGCTGGATGCCGGTAATACTAATTGGTATCTTGACACTGTTTGATAAGTTTTACGACCCTGAGAAGGAGGTCTATGTGTGGATTGCTGTGTTTGTACTTCCAGTGAACTCTAGCATCAACCCCATCTTGTACACCTTTTCAAACGTCAATGTTAAGACGAAGATGGCGTTGAAGAGTCAGAATTTTAAGGAAGCTCTTCACAGTCGCATTTTGTCCAATGTGAAAGGTAAGGTCTCGTGTACCTCGATCCCTTTAATTATCTGAGACGTAATACCCGACAAGTTGAGTTAGATTTTTACTTTAATTTAGTACAGAATACAATGATATTTATAACAGCGCACTTTTTTAATACCAACAAACTTTTTAAGGACATTCAGGCTGAAATCGGCTATAAATAATAACCGAAAATTTTTCGCCCTCCAGGAAATTAGAATTGTTTCACCGTTATACTTACTGCAGCATTAAACGTAACACCAAATTAAGTGAAAACCAAACAAGAGTACTTTAAACCCCCAAACTGTAAAAGAAAATATTAAAACGCTCAGCCTGAACAAGTTTTTATTGATTCTTATTCTATAAAAACTTTGTCAGATGCTTAGTTGTCTTGAGGTTAATAGCAGACAAAAAGGTACATTACAAAACGCATTGTATACAGAATACAGTAATTAGAAAGATACGTCGACAGACACAGAACAAAACAGGTAGCTAGAACAAACTTGTTTGATACAAAACTAAGGACAAAGTTTGTTTTAAAAATTTCAGGGTTACCGTAGTTTTTTATGAAAAAATGCGGAACCTGGGTTTTTTTGCATGAGATATTACTAACTTCCGAGTAGAAGTTATGTCAACATTACAATAACTAAGTATAAAATTGTAGGTATTAGATGAAACAAATAATGTTTAAGGGACAAGTCATAGTTGTATCAGCAACTCAACTATACATACACAATATACGATATTGTATGTATATATGTTTGACAGAAGATGGGGCTTATTTCTCATGAGTGTGTAGAATATGGTGTTTGAAGAAGGTTAGAGTTGACCAAAGCGTTGGGATAATTGTAGTTTTAGGATAAAATCTTACTTTAACATGTGGTTATCTTTTAAGCATTAATATATTTTCAACAATTGCTAGAGCGTTTTGATCTCCCAATGCAATACTCATCTTTTGCTTTCCGTTGATGCGCGACGGTAACAACACAACCGATGGGTGCACGATGCAGCAGTGTCTTGTCTTGTCCTGTCTACATTCTAAACAAGTTTTTCAAATATTTGGCTTGCCTAATACAAAACTGTCCCTCTCTGGTTTTAAATGCGCAATGGTAACAATGCAGCCGATTGGTGCACAATGCAGTAGTGTCTTGTCTTGTCCTGTCTACATTCTAAACGAGTTTTTTAAAGATTTTTCTCGCCTAGTACAAAACTGTCCCTCCCTGGTTGTAAATGCGCAATGGTAACAATGCAGCCGATTGGTGCACAATACAGTAGTGTCTTGTCTTGTCTGCACTCTAAACGAGTTTTGTAACATTTTTGCTATCAAAGACAAAACTGCCACACCCTGGTCGTTGATGCGCGAAGGTAACAGTGCAGCCGAAGGGTATACAATGCAGACGGTCTATTCACCCAGTCCACGCGCCAGTGACTCTCAAGCCGGGGATATCTACAAGAGAAAGCCCGTCCCAGTGGCCACAAAGCTGCGCCTGATTGAAGTGCCGGAAATATTTCAGGAGGAAAACTCGAATTGCATGGTAAGCCCAAACAAACTTACGTTTAAAATTTATTATATTTTGTCTTGCATTATCTTGATTTTCTTTGTCTTGTCTTTCCTTGTTTCTTATTGTTTTGCCCTGCCTTGCCTTGCATCGCCTTTTCTTGTCTTTCCTTTCCTTGTCTTTTGTTGCCTTGCCTTGCCTTGCTTTGCTTTGCTTTGCTTTACTTTGCCTTGCTTTGCCTTGCCTTGTCTTGTCATGTCTTATCTTGTCTTGTCTTGTCTTGTCTTGTCTTGTCTTGTCTTGTCTTGTCCTGTCCTGTCCTGTCCTGTCCTGTCCCGTCCTGTCCTGTCCTGTTCTGTCCTGTCCTGTCTTGTCTTGTCTTGTCTTGTCTTGTCTCCCTTGTCTTGTTTGCCTTATCTTACCTGACTCTCCTTGCCTCACCAGGGCTACATTGTGGCGTGGTCGGAAGTGTCTGAAGTAGTAAGCATGTGTCTTGTGAAGTGGTTCGCAAAAAGCCAACAGAAAGAATGGGAACGAGAATTGGACACGGTGACAGAAATCTTTGAAAACGGTGGTCACCCAAACCTTGTCAATTGCCGCTGGCATGCTAAAGGTATTCACGACTTGTTTTACATTTGCAAGACTAATGCTGTAAAGGTGTCTAATGGTGTTTAAACTAAGATGCGTCTTAGCCTTGTGACGCTTTTTTTCTCTTTTATTAACGGCAATATTTTATGTGAAATATAGAGTATGCCAAGCCAAGGGGCTCAAACAAGCATTTAAAAAGTGGGCTCATAATGACTAGGGTGTGTTCTCTGCTCATTTCAGACACTGGGTACATTCAGGTTTTTGCATTAAACAAGTTTTAGTTTTTTCTAAAAAGTTCCACTGAACTTAAATGTATAATCCGGAACTTTAAAATCTTTAAGTCTGATTCATAAGCTTAAATTCTTTCACAACTGGTACAACTGTTGGTGTCTTGCGGGTCATAGCCCATATCACTGGCGAAAACTGTAAACTAATTTACAGATACTGAATCATGTTTTCAAAAAGAATTGTTTCATTTCTCACGCACATTTCTTGTTTCTCAGCTCGTTTACCAAGCATCGATCATGGCAAGGTCAAACTTCCTGGGCTCAAAGCCAGTAGCATGTGAGTATGGTGATTTAAGAAACCACATTAACCCGTCACTCGTTGCAAACTTGGTCACGTACAGAAAATTGGAATTTATTTAGAATTGTTTTTTTCTTCTATGAAAGGAGAATATGTTTTTGCTATCGTTAGGTTTTTTGTTTTATACACTATTACTCTGTAGTCGACTTACTAATATATCGGCAATCTACAAAGCAAAAGCACACATGCTTTTTTATGCTGGGCGTTATTAATGGCTTTTTACAATGGAGATCTTTTTGTTCACACATATTTGTTGAATCGTTTGCTCAGGAGCAAGAGGTTGTCAAAACTTAAAAGGCGGCAATGAAACCAAGATGGAAAATATCCAGAGATGATTGGCAATAAAATATTTCATTCTAACATTTCGCCCCTCTCGTGACATCAGGTTGATCAGCTATGACTTTGTGTCAAGCACCACGCTGGAGGAATTCCTGACCGAGAGCTCTACCTCGCTTCACTTTGACGCCCTGGTGGCCATTTCACTTGACATCATCAGCGCCATTGAGTTCCTAGAGGAACATGGGATACAACACAATAACATCACTACCAAAAGCATTCTGATTGGTCGCTGCTCACGCGTATGTTTACTGTTAAGCTCTATGAAGAACAAAATATGCTGTTTGCTATTGAACAATAACAGTACTTGTTAACAACATGCTGTTGTGATTTGTTTACGGACGATTTTTTTAGGGTTACAGGTTTGGGTTACTTGTATACTTGTTTTAGGCAATGGGATCTTTCGCTTTCAGAGCAGGGGGTAACTCTAACTTTAAATTAAACAGATATACACTCTTTTCGTATAAGACGTCCTTTTTTGGCTGAGACTACAATTTTTTAGCTTTTTGCAAAAGTGTTCTTGACATCTGTTCCCAACGTACCAGTACCCAA
>JAOBRG010360295.1:0-12664 GCA_027574985.1 Umimayanthus nakama
GGGGGAGGTATGGCGATACATAACTAGAATCTCAGCTAATAATAAAATATATACTCACGCTATCCAGCTTTATATAAGAACAATTTTTATTTTTCAGAAAGAATGTGTTCTTATGTATATGGTACTTTTTTTAGGCAAATTTTAGCCTGAGTGTTCTTAATCCACTTGTTCATTTATGCGGGTTTTTACTGTATGTACCATTGGCTGGGCGTAGTGATTATTTATGTACCATCGACTAGGTGTCGATATCTTTTGTGTCACTGAGTGAATACTACTCAGTTATCTTGGCTGGAGTGTGCGCTTCGTGAAGCCCATTTTCAGACTAAACTGTGCGTATTTCTCCACTCAATTTCAAACCGTTTGTAGAAATTTATTCCCGTTTTTACAGTTGCTAAACGTCGTTACACGCAATTAAGTTTATCCCCACAGTTTGTGCTTAAAACAAGGCCTTCTTTCGGACCAAAATGTCACATTCTTAACCCCTTTTCAGACTAAAACAGCTCTTAATCCCGACCCTTTGCCGCGACACATGCTTGTACAGCACTCCCGTATGGTTTACCAACTCGCCCGAAAACGAAGGGAGCTGTGTTTTAATACTAAAAACTTTATGTAAAGAAGCATTGTCAAACTGGTCTTTGTAGCACAATTAATGCATGTACATTTAACTAAACCAAGCTTTGAAATTGGTTTTTAAATACGTCAAAATTGTAGGCCTCCCAGCTCTGGTTGTCTCCATTGCATTCGGAAGCACAAAAGGCGTTGGTTACGGTTCAACTGGCTATTGTTGGCTAAGTGCAGAAAATGGACTCATCTGGACTTTCATTGGCCCTGTTATATTTGTCGTGACAGTAAGTACGTTTGCTTATTTTTGTTTGTTTTGTTAAGTTTTTTTCATATCTTACAGCATCAGAGCTGACGTTCTTAACATTTTCTAGTTTTCTCAGGCTCAAATGTTTTTTTCATAAATCGTAAACGCTCGAATCGACGCCTCGTATCTAACAGTCACCGAGGTCAAAATGCAATTTTGGGATAGACTCCTCTCGCTGTTTTTTAAAAAACGGCCCGTATCTAATTAACGCCCCCTATCAATTCTTTAAACTTTAAGAGCTACAAAAGGTGAAAAGTTTTTACTTTTTTTCACTCCATTTACAGACTGTTGCGGCAAATATGTGAACTATTAAAGTAGACATTTTTTAGTATTCTTGTTCGTATGTACAAGAAATGGGCGGCGATATTTAGGAAGCGTAAAGCTGCTGTTTGTATATAGAAACGTGGTGGCCTGTTTTTACTGTTTTCCTAAACCATCATTTCTACAGTGTAACACAGCCGTACTGATACTCATTCTGCGGAATCTGATGAGAACTCGTTACGTGCAGTTGAAGTCTCGAACCGAGAAGATCAGGTCTACTGCTAAGGCGACAGCGGTCGTTTTGCCTCTTCTTGGAATAACGTGGATATTTGGTGTACTCTCCTTCAACTCGAATACCGTTGTGTTCAAGTATATCTTCTCCATCTTCAACTCTCTTCAGGGCTTGATGATATTCGTGTTTCACTGCCTCTTGAACAATCAGGTACGTGTCTGGTTTGCAAATGCCTTTAAGTGTAGGCCTCGCTCGTTTGTGAAAAATATCTTAGTTAAGCCTTTGATGACTGCGTCGGTAAATATAGGTCGCCCACGACCTATATCTTTGAAGAATTCTTTTATTTTTATAAGTCAAATATCAGAGCATTGCTGAACTGACAGTTTTCTCAACCAATGACTTGCTGAAACGTTTGCATTCAATAAAACAGAAAAACCCTTGATTTCTGTTTAATTTCGATTTGTTGCAAAATTAGAATTGCTTGTTTTTCAACTCCTGGAATTTAACAGCACAAAAAACACACACTTTCGTCGTCTTTTTTTTAATGTAAAAAGTTTTTAAAACAAAGTAATAAAGTGTTCAAATTTTTATAAGAACAACACACTCTTTTTTTGTAAGGACCCTTATAAAACAACGCGAGGCTTAAAAATAACCCAAAATCTTAAAACATTCTAAGAACATATACCGAGGCTGAGGAAAGCCGGAAGAAAATTTTCTTAATACTCCACAAGATCATGGAAATATTTTCTCCGGCTAATGCTCATCAATGCAACATCGTCTTTAGCGTTGTGCATGTACAAACTTGGTTTTGAATATTTTCTATTTATTGTTATACTTTCTTTCTTACCGGCCAGGACAGCGGCTTATTAAATAAAGCGCATTTGTGCTTCCGGATTCAAAACTATTCTTGACTTTTGTGTCGGCCCTGAATTTTCTCCTGCCCGATTGACTACCCTAGGGTTTCCGAGGATGTACAAACAGAAAATATCAGTTTTTTGCACATTCAGTACTAACAAATATGTTTCAGAACATTTTAAGAAAATTTGAGGCTGAAAATGCTGATTATAAATCCTCAAAATAAAAAAGAGTGCATGTGACATACTAAAATGTAATCAAAGCTTAAAGAAACCTATGCACTACCAAAATTACTTCTACTGTTTTCAGTTTTATTTCATTTGTTTGTGAAACCTTAGTATTGAAGCAAATATTTTGTCATCTGATCACTCAGAAAAATGCTGATTGGTTCCAGCAATTCGTTTTCTTTAGTTGTACAACGAATGTTCTAGACTCTGTGCTTACTAAAAGCAGACGGTGAACTTGTGGTTTTACACAAGCTGTGTCGGTAAATATACTGCCTAAACATACTAGCCATCACAATAAACTGAAACGAAACACCGCAACGTAAACTGGAATACAAAAACCGTTATCGAGTTTTTGTGTTTTACGAACACATTTAACTTCTCCATGTTGAAAAACTGCAGTATCGGGCTTTTTGTATCGTAACACTAATTCGATTAGTACGGATTGGCTGTAAAAATAAATAATTGAAAGAAAATTGACTTCTGTAAGTGGCGATAATTATGAAAGCTCCAATTTTAAACAGAAAGGTACAACATTGATCAAGAAATGTGCGCATCACAAATTTATAAATAGTTTGTGTATATGTACGTTTGGTAAGAATCAGAAAATTGTGGCGAAGTTTTTCAAAGTTTATTTTTGGTCAAACATCATACTAAAATAATTCATATTTTTTATACATAGCTGATAACATTTCTTTAGCTTATAAAACTAGTAATAGTTTACACTAAAGCTGCCCCCGCCTTTTTACAACTCAGATATAAAATTGTATGTGTTTTATTGAAACCTGTCAAACCTGGATGAAATTCGTCTGTGAATCTTTTGGATGTCTAGAGTTATCTTCAGGCTTTCTTTCTCAGTTTCTGATGTTTGTGTCTAGCAGTTTTTGGTTCGAGTCTGTCGAACTGCCGTTTGATTTGTGTCTGACAAATCCTATACTTTTCTATGGTATTTCTATTCAGAAAAGCCACTGCAATCAACGTTTTCAAAGAAATCAGTACACTGAAGAATACTCGCGAACCTTGGTCTTTTGCGGATTCGTGCTAAAACAATCTATCCTTCCATAAGAACCTTCCCAAACGCACCAAAAAACTTCAAAAACTAAGTCAGACAACCTCTTGAGTTCCCAGAGCACCTTTCACGCACCGAAAATACCCCGCGATACCACCTTTCGCGCCGCACCGAAAAATTTCCGATACCACCCCGCGCGCCTTGTTCATGCAAGTCGAGATTAATTCCATATACACACTTTTTTTTAATCATATCTTTATTTTTCATTTTGTTTATTTTTTCATCAAATTTTCTACGTATTTACGTGCGGGGACTAATATGATGCCTTGTTGCCGGTTTTGGCCTACGGGGCCGAAAAGCCTACGGGGGCAACTAGTATTTTTTTTGTTGTTCTACACGCTATTTTTTATAAGAAAAAAAAATAAAAATATGCACCAAGGCTGTGTTTGACCAAAAATTTAGAACACGCTAAGAATAACCATCAGGCTGAAATTGTGATCATACAAGTTTAAGAAATTTATTTAGTCCTTGTACACAGAATGAGATGTACATGTATACGAAGACCTGTTAGAATTAGCTGGGTCATCGAAAACTGGAAGAGCAATAAGCAAGCTCGTGACGTTCGTGGTAGACAGTTTCAAACCTTTTCGCGTCAGTACTGAGCAGGTAGAAATGATAGCAAATACGTATTTCTTGCGTCTTTTTATTGTTCCGAGTGGAATTACTAGGAAACAAGAACAATTTAAGAACAATTTGAGGCTGAAGTCGTCAAAAAATTAAGAACAACCCAGCATGAGTCCGAAGTTACTGGCTCTTAATATGAAAAAAACGTGTATACAAAGTTGAGCCTGGCTGGGGTTTTTCATAATTTCTTCCGCTAAGTTTCTGAAAACTTGAGCATATCTGCCAAGACTGTGTCTTTTTACGACATAGCTATAGGTTATTACGACTACTTGGATAAATTACAGTAGTACAGGTGGCAGTTCGGGCTTATATAAAGGATGCGAATAGATGTATTTCCCAAGGACAAAATTTAAAAGCGAAATCTAAAATCAAACATGGAAATTTTCTGTCTTTTTTGGAGTGGCAAATAGTTTTCAGAACTTGAGAGCAGTTTTGAAAGATACTAAACAATGTTGGCAATATTTGCATAGCTTCCATAAGAAAAGTGTCAAGGTTAAACAAAACTAATCTCTCAAATGTCAAAACAGCATGTATGAGTGCCCTTTATCCTTGTAATTAGAATTTGCCTATTTTCGCAGATGTTGGTTGTTGGAAGAAACCAAATAACTGTGAATATTCTGTGACTTTTCTACAGCAGTTCAAAGCTCGTGAACTTATAGCGTTGTATACTTAGAAAAATTACAAGTAATCTGCTCACCGAAAAGAAGGCAACAATGTGTGATTCTAATTTAATAGTTAGAAATTAGACCAATTTGTGGCTGATAATTGTTGGACAAAATTCAATTGCAGCTTTCGTACTTTGAGGAGGTCAAACAGTGCATAGTGATAGCAGTTGTGTCAAACCATGCTGTTTAAGTGTTATACCACAAGACTGTCACAGCAATTGGAGTTTTTAAACAAACGCTATCTACATGAGCAATACACGCAGTTAATTGTAAAGATTTAATTTAAAGCTTGAAATTCAGTAACAGAAATGAGGAACGAAACTTGACGTCGCCTGCAGTAACAAAGAGATGTAGTTATAAGCAAGTTCTGTACTCATAAACAGCTCGTTACACAATTAACATTGAAGTGAAAAGATCATTTTTATCACATTTCTAAGACTGAGAAGCTTAAATGAAGCTGAAAATGCTCTTATACTGAGAGTTAAACCCTTTGATGAATTACGAAAAGTAGAGCACAAGCGAGTTGACACTAGCGTCGCAAGAAATGAGCCCAGAGGAGCGGGAGTTGATTGTGGAGCTTGCCTCCCGGCCGACACAGCTCGTGGTGATAGAAAGTTCAGTAACTGTTCTAAACATCATTGCCGCATTGCTGGGCAACCTTCTTGTTTGCATTGCCGTCTACCGCAAACAGCGTCTCAGAACTCTGTCAAACTATTACTTGATAGCGCTGGCCATTTCAGACATTTTAATGTCTGCTATCATTTTCCCCATGGTTCTCCAGGCCTTGATGACAGGTGAACAGCCATTCGGAAGCATATCCTGCAAGTTTCAAGCAATAGTTGCCACGTTTTTAGGAGGAGTTTCTTTCTGTACCATAACTCTGACTAGCATTAATCGATATTTTAGAATGGTACGACCGAGTTTATACAGAAAGTTCTTCAACAGAAGGACAGTTTTTGTATCCATCGTAACTTTTTGGGTCATTGGGGCGTACCTGCCGATTACCCTTTTCCTTACAGATATTGGGGTTAATTTTCACCCAGGCAAGCTAATCTGCCTGTATGAAGTTGATAAGATGTCGTTGACTCAGTTCGTTGCTCTTATAATTTGTTCATTTATCCTACAGTATGTAGTTGTTATTCTCTGTTATTTCCGTGTATATGTAAAAATCAAAAAACATAACAAAATCTTTGTTTCATTTCCAAACGAAAGTAAGAACTTTGAAACAAACACAAGACTGAACGTGAAGGAAATAAAAGTATCGAAGATGCTTTTCGCTATTGTGGCCGGCTTTTCGTTGTGCTGGCTTCCATATATAGTTATCGATCTCCTAGAATTCAAGTTTGGTCAGTTTAAATATCCTCGGCAGATTTACTTGCTCGATATCTACATGGCTGGTTATTCAAGTGCGATCAATCCGTTGATTTACGGGGTAATGAATAGGGAATTTAGAGGAGAGTTCAAAGATATTGTAGGAACCATCTTTGGTAAAAAAAATCCTTTTTCCCTGCGGATTCATAAAATGAAATGATTAAAAGTGTGTCGTAATTGTCATTTATGCAGGGCAGCAAGGGGAAAGATTTTTGACAAACACGCTCATTAGACAAACATTTTGACAAACAGCTTAAAACTTTTTTTGTGATTTTGATATGTATAAAAAAATCATTGTTGTAGTTTGATATGTTGGTTTTCTTGTTCTGAATCTGAACTGAGTCCGAAGCCAAATGTGGTTCTTAGCGTATGCGTTGCGACTCGGACAATAGCTCTACAAAGTTTACTAGCATAAAATGAGTTGGCAAAGAATATTGATTTGGTTGTTGAGTTTGAAACGAAAGTTATCATGTTTAGATTTTGACACTTGAATTTAAAAAGATGGCAGCAAAGCTTCAAATTAGCAAAAAGGGACGTTTAGCAGAAAAACAAGCAGCCATTTCTGAAGTGCTAGATCTATTATCAAAATCTAAAGAATTTCGCAATTGAATTGGTCATTTATTAGGACATGCCGGTTGCTCGATCTCCAGACTTACCTTTTTTTATCAGTAATTATAACCAGGTGAAAATAATCGTTTTTGCGGTAGAATAAAATGAATATATACAGATTAGTGGTATACAAATACTAGTACTATTTCATAGAAAGGACAATTTTTGATTGTTTGTAATCTTGGTCAAGGCTGGGTAATGACACCAGCAGGTTTTCAGTGAGCTTGTGCAAACAACTAGAATAGCTGGTTGTGAAACAAATGATTTTAGGGCTTTAATAAAAAAAAGAATTTGTATTCAAAGTTTACTTGCTCTCATACAATACTAATAATAATAACAATCATCATAATAATAACAATACCAATAACAATAACGATAACGATAATGATAATATTTTTCGTTTCTCAAATTGCGATTTAATACCTCTTTTTGAATAAGCTCCTCCAATTTTGTTCACTTCACCTTATGTAACATCAAACTAATACGTAGTGAAAGATGCCTGGACAGTTACACGCTGATTTAACGCAAATTCGTTCTTGCGTTTTGTAAACCTTATGTAACATGAAATGTGCGTGTTTTTTTCTCGGCAGTCTCCGCACAGACTATAATTCTTCTCTGCGAGAGGTGTCTGTGTGTTCCATAATAACTTTAAATATCACTGGAAGGAGTCTTTGAAAGTTTTAAACACACCCCTGTGGATTCAGTATTTTCTCACGTCATCTTTGGCAATTTGCAGGTCAAAGAAGCAGTTAGAGGCAAGAATTCCAAAGTTGTGATATCCAACGATAACAATAGTGCGCAGGACAAACTCAACCTCAAGCATCTCAACTTGCCATTAAGAATCGGTGCGTAATGAATGAACAAAGTTTAGGATTTTTAAGACAATAACAGAGCTCCTACAGAAGACCATCGCTCGGCAACCATCTTACTTAAGACAAGGACTTGATTGAGACGAACACTTAGTGAGACAGTCGCTTTGTTGAGACGTTAGGAACACACTGTAAAGATGAATAACCTTAACTTCTTGTTAACACTAGCATTTTATTTTAACATAAAGCCTTCGTAGTGAAACGGACAAAAATTTAAACCATTTTTTTAAGCGAACGCTCTTTAGAGAGCACGCCTCGATACAAAAGCAAACACGACTCGCGCGCGTGTGTGTGTGGGAGGGGGAAGGGCAAATAGACAAACAGCTCCGTGACCGATAAATACCCCAAATACACACACACAGACAGACAGACAGACAGAGACTGAGATAGAGACAGAGACAGAAAGGGAGACAGACAGACAGACAAACAGGCAGGCAGACATAGACAGATGGAGGCAGAGACAGAGAGGCACACAGAGAGATGGTTTCTATTAAACTAATAAGAAAGTTACCCGTTTCTTTTCAGCATGGACAAGCACGACTAGCGCGTTGAAGCAACCATCGAGTGCTGTCTCAAGTCGCCGCTCCTCTCTGAGTTCGCGAGGAAGTGATACATTAGAAGTACAGATACATAAAAACGGCTTTACACCTTTCTTTTACAGCACGGAGAACCTCCTACAAACTGATGGTTGAGTAGACGGGCGTGGATTGTTTGCACGGGACGTCTACAGGGCACACTGTCGGTGTATACATCTTTAATCGTAGAAACTTAACTACTTTAATATTACGTTATGTTCAGTTGCCGCCCTGTGTCTCAGTCGTATTTATTTCTTAATTAAGTTAAACGATCTGTAAATAGCGTATATAAACAAAATTAAAGCAATTACAAGCCACTCGAACGCACTTCCCGGGGTAGGTGAAAATTTACCCAACGATATTGAATATACTCTTTCAACATTTGTATATATTCACAATTGGACAAAGCTGACAAGGAAGAGACGAGTTTATGCAATCACAACCAAAATGTCGAAAGAGAGGGAAGCCGGAGCAGAGCATCTGGCGGACTATTCACTTTTTTTGCGTAAGTTTAGATAACGTCAATAACATTGCTTTGTAATGGTTCAGTATTACTGTTATACTTGGTTGGCCTACAGCCCAAACCTGTCTTTTCTTTAAGTATTGCTACTAACAAACTCATGCCGTTGTACCAAGGTTACTATGGAAACTGATTAGCTAGGACAACCATATAATTCAGTACTGTGGTTGGGCTAAATGTCTTAGGGTGGCCGAAAAAAAAAGTTTGAAATTTTTATTCCTGGAATCGCTGCAAATGCATCCAATTTTAAAAATTACCTCATGTACTGTATGTGGGGAAATCATCTATCATTACCTTTTTCTCTCAATCTCTCCATAATTGTTGGGTACAAGGCCCCCCGGCCCCTCCGCTAACTACGATACCGTAATTAAGCTTCTACCTTTTAAGTTAACCTAATCTTGCGGTGGAATAAAAAAATTCCACAAAGGACTACGGTTTTTAAGAAAAACAGCTTGACGCAAACTTGATTAAGTAAAATGCATTAATCGTAAAACAACAACGAGAAACAAAATAGTACACGGCTGATATAACTGTTTCAAGAAAATAACTAGTTTTGTGGACTTTAAACCTTAAACAGGCAGGCTATTTTGCCAAACATTTACAGGCAGGGGGGAGGGGGTGTCGACCGCCATCTTGGATTTTCGAATTTGCTTAAAAATAGGAAACTTTATCGGAAATAGCTAGAAACGAACCCTCCCTCTGCCAGTTTAAGGGTAAAGGAAGTTGAGAGGGAAAAACAAGGAAGAAGTCAAGATTAAACGAATTTGAACCCCCTTTCACCACACACACACACACACACACTATACAAGAACGTTTAGTTAACCCAGATATTTACCGTAGGTTGCTCAACAGAGGTGATCTTACCTCGTATTTTCCAATTCGATGCTACATATCCTTCAGCTAAAATCCATCCTTATATAAGATATGCCGGTTATATAAAGTTGTTTTATAAAATTAACGTAGAAATTATTCTGCAGTTTGAACAACAGTAATAAACGTATAAGGGGCAAGTGAGCTGTGTTTTTGTGTGTTTTTTTCTTACACAAGCACTGCATTGTCGATTGTCAGGCAAAAACATAGGAAACAAGATAAGGATGAACAATCTCAGCCTGTGAAATGACCATGTCTATGACAGTGTTAGGCCGGTCCAAGCCATTGACCTGCTTCCATCTAATATACAGTGTGACACTGACTGCATGTCAGTCACCTGTGCGAAGAGAAATTGGTTCTTGCTTGGCTCTCTGAATTTGCATTAATTAAGTTCCGGCAGCACTTGCACCCTAAACACTTCAAAACGTAATTAAGCCAAGACGACATAGAAAAAGTCTCAGTTTTGCATTAACCCCTACATGTAAAAGATCTTCTGTATGAGTCTTTTTAGTTTATAAATGTACGACAGAGTGCACAAAGTGAGTGTCGACTACCACCCGGCCAACTACTGGGGTGGATGTACCATAAATGCTAAAATACTGGTTCGGCTGCACGATACTATGCATGTATATCGTCATGTCTGTATAGATCTAAGACTTAACAAAATACGGAAAACCTAAAATTTGATATGGACTATGACGGCCTTGCGGTTTTGTCTGGAAATTTTCCTTAGGATGTTCTCCATAGTTTTTTTTAAATCTAAAATTTTTTATTCATATACTCCAAGTGGTATGCTCTGTTAGCAAGGCAGGAGTTGGGTAGACCAAAGGGAATTCTTACCGTTTTGCATGCAGGGCTCGCGTGTTAATGATGCACGCCCAAGTGTGGAAACGTGTTACAATGTATTTTAACACTGCGACCAGGTCCGTAGGCAGGGGAGCGCAGGGTGCGCACGCACCCCCCAAGAGCCGAAAGGGCCGCCTGACGGGACCGTTAACGGTTTTAAAAAATGATACAAAATTGAAAACGCAGTGATGGTAGGGTTGACAATTTCAATGCATTTCAAGCAGTTTGTAGACCTCAAATAATTTTTTTCCGGGGGATCATAACCCCGGACCCCAAAAAACCCAAGCAGAGTGTTCAACCGTCCCGAATTAGGTGAGAATGTCCCGATTTTACTTGACAATCCCTAATCCCGACTGGACTTCAGCTGGCACGCGAGTATCCTGATTTTGAAGAACAGCTCTCACAAGCCAACGTGTTAACGGCAACGAACAGATAAACATATTTTTGTTAATATTTGCCAGCAGATTAGCAAACCGCCTAACTTGGATATCCATCCAGGTGAGTTCCGAGTTGCAGTCATGATGAATAACGCAAGGAATACCAAACAAATACCATAACAACGTTTGCCTGCTTTCTCAGTAGCTTTCCAGCATTTTCAAACCAAACTTTTTTTTCTTCTAATTTGCGGATTCTTTTGCACCATGACTTTGCGAGAAACTAAAGACCAATCGTTTTCCCAGCGAACTAACTGTAAATGTAATGAAGATAGAACTACAGTGCACACTTTTTGGTCCTTCGTGAGAACTAGTATCTTATTTTGCGAACGTTTTTAAAAGGGGTGTCACAACGATCAGTATCACGTTTGAAAATACAGCTGATGACAACATCCTTTCGGCAAAGCTAAGGGACTGGTCAAAAAGTATAGGGGGGGTGGGCCGGAGGAAATGAAAATCCGGCTTCTCAAAAAAACATGACCCACCCCTCATAATTGCACAAAACTTTGGTGACCCACCCCCGACAAAGGGCTGAAAAAGACTCAACTTCGAGTATTGGTGTTTTTGGCACTTTTTTCCTTTATATCTGTAGTATAGAATATAATTTACAACAACCAACAATTACACTAATCTTAATCAGCAAAAATGGTTAATAGTCATATGTTACAGTTACATCTCGATGCAGTCTTAAATTTCAATGAATATTGATACAATTTATAACAAAAAATTTGCACTATTGTTTGCCACGAAGCATCTGACCGAGGGGGAAATCTTTATCACTGCTGTCAGCTGTATCAACAATGATGTACACTTTCCCCAACTTTTTCAACTAAAGCTGAAGTGACAGATTGGTTTCATCATCTGATGAACTGTTCCTCTTCAAATAAAACACCCTCGAGTTCTCCCTGTGTGGTCTCACTTGTTGAGGTCTCCTCTTCTGAATCATGCTCTGAGTTGATGTCTTTGATTTATAACACTGCATATTCTCGGTTAACTCTATATGGGTTTCATTCAAAGTTAGTCTAGGATTAATACTATTCGGGCTTTGGAGAACTCAGTTTATGAAAAAAAAATTAATTGGTCAGAGTATTAACCTCCCTGTGAATTTCTTACCTGCTAGAAACAATCATAATATTCATTGGCCATGTCAATGGCAGTTTTGCATGAGGCCATCTTATAAAGAAATACCACACTCCCACCTCTCCCACGACTTTTATCTGTCAAAGAAATTCAAAAATAATTACCCACGCAACTTTACCACGGCTTTATTCATGCTTTACACGGCCTCACATGGTTTTGTCCACGGTTCCCACGCTCACCTCCATGCTTACTTTATTTTCCACGGTTGTTATCAGGGATCCCACGGAAACACGGCAGAGATCACAGAGTCATGTCCGCGATCGCGGCCGTGGCTTATGTTATTTTGCAAGGGGTTTTGTTCTAAATTATAATTTTTCCGAATTGTTTTTTTAAATGGTCTACATATAAGATATTTTGCATTGATCAATAAAATAAAAGGTTACTTAAAAGTGGTAAGCACTGCTTGGATTTGTACATAATAATATATTTATAATATATTTGAAGATGAACTGAACAAAAATTATATTGTACATCTTTTTGGTTTTTTAAGTAATGATGATTTCTAAAGGTGTTTGTATTCATTTGATGAGCACGAGTATTTTAATGTATCACAGCAATGCGGAACTAGAACCACAAAAGACTGAACTTTAATAAAAGGTGCCAAATAAGAAGTTAAGAAATGTATTATATAA
>JAOBRG010360306.1:0-12664 GCA_027574985.1 Umimayanthus nakama
GTTTTGTAAAAAATTTTGGGCCGCGGGCACGGCCTCCCCCCCCCCCCCCCCCCCAAAGATTGGGCACCCTCATAAAGCCCAGGTGGAATAAAGTTAATAATATCACCCTATAAGAGCTTATTTTATTGTTTGAACCTTATGATTTGTTGCATTAATTGTAAACTCTGGTTAAAGCTGAAGTTGATAAAAACAAAGTACATGTCAGATCCAAGGGATAAATATCTTCCTATATATCTCAAGCAACTGTTAAAGCTAACGGGGATTGTACATATCGACAACAGTAACAATGGTCGAGCACACTTACTTTGCTGTTTGGAGCTCCCGGTCGGTGGAGACACTCCCTCGCCCCCAACAGGACGCCCCCCTCCTCCTTGATTCCATCCTCCTCCTCCTCCTTGATTCCATCCTCCTCCTCCTCCTTGATTCCATCCTCCTCCTCCTACTCCTTGATTCCATCCTCCTCCTCCCCCTTCATTCCATCCTCCTCCTCCTCCTCCTTGATTCCATCCTCCTCCTCCTCCTTGATTCCATCCTCCTCCTCCTCCTCCTTGATTCCATCCTCCTTCTCCTCCTCCTTGATTCCATCCTCCTCCACCCTGATTCCAGCCACCTTTCTGTTTCCTGTTATTCCACCTCCATTTCCGCTGCACCCGTCGTCCTCGGCCTCGACTTCGCCTCCTTTCCCGCCAACGTCCCCGGTACAAGGTCAAAACTCCCAGCCCCTGACTCGGACTTGGACTTCCCCCAATCTCATTCCACACTTCTTCACTGCTGTTCAATCTGCTCTGTTGAGATGGCTCTCCATAGTTCATTCCCTGGCCCATGATTGGAGCAACCACTGTCTGATATCCATTATAAACAGCTTGATGTCCGGTGTCGGTAGCACTCCACTCTTCTTCAGGTTTGCTATCGGTTATTACACTTTGCTGCTCATGGCTAACATTCTGCCCCTTAATTGGATCAATTACTTTCTGATGTTCTTTATGTACAGCTTGATATTTATTGCTGGCGTTCTGCAAATAGTTGCTCTTTAATCGTAGATCTTCTTCTTCTGGTTCATTGTCCGTTATCACAGCTTGCTTTTCATGGTTAACTTCTTGGCCCTGGATCGGAGAAGCCGTTTTCTGATTTCCGTTATGAACAAGTTGATGCCCGTTAGCAAGAATCTGCAAATCGTTATCCTTTAATCGTGAAAGTTCTTCTTCCGGTTCAGTGTCCGTTATCACAAGAGCAGAGTGTCGTTGTACCGGACTTTTATTTTCTTTTAGTTTGATTCCCTTATTGTCAAGAACGTTCGACACATTCTTGTGTTGTATATATATTGCATCCTGCAAGTCTTGAAGCTGTCCGAGACCTTTCTCTACATTCAGCACTTCCTGCCATGTTTTCTCGCCATTAGGTTTACCGATATGGTTTTCCAAATAAATCGGAGGAATTTGTTGAGGAGTCAAACTGAGTTCATTTTGTTGCTGTTCTGTACTATTGTGAATGTCTGATTCATAGCTTTTGACTACAATACAAAACCAAAGGAAACTTTTGTTAACCCGAAGAAGGTTTTCATTTCTTTATCCAAGAAAACATCTTAGTTCTAAAATGCATTTGATTTTATACCTCGACTGTAGTACCTTTTATGTACAATTAAGTTTATCAGTCAGATAACTCTGATTAACAGCCGTGAACAGAGTTACTTTTGATTCCTTACCTTTTCTAAAATGTTCTGTTTGTACCGCTTTACATTGTATAAGTCCTCCCCCCCCCTCCCCGCATATAATCACCCACCCAATACCCCTTACTAATTTTTAAGGATATTAAACAATTATTTCACGAACGCACGTTTGATATGAGCTTTTAGATAGCGGACGAGGTGCGAAGAGGTCTGCGAAGCACCAAATCAGCTATCTTGAGCTCATATCCAACAAGCGTGAGTGGGATAGCTGTTTTATTTTAAAAATACCAAACACTGGATAAAAATATCTCGAATCCTATTTTCAACCAAGCCGAGTTTACGGCCAGTTTAAGCTAAAATCTTCCATGAAAAAATTGTCAACTACCATATTTGGACAAATTGCAGTATAAAAAACTTATACCGTAAGTAGAGAACCAATCAGAATACCAGAACTTCAATATCCTGTGCCTTGTATTTTTAAATGAAAATAAATATATAAATTCGGGTTTTTTGGATTAGATAAGCATAGAATAAGTAAAGGAATAAAAGAATGAAATAAGGAAAAGATGAGTTGATGAAAAAGTTAAATAATGAAAAAATGAAAGAATAAAAGGAAAAGGGAAAGAATAAAAGAAAGAAAGGATGAAAATAGGAAGAACTGATGAAAGAAGGAAAAAACAGAAAGAAGAAAGGCTGAAAAGTCTACAGAAACGAAAGACATAAAGAATGGGAGAGTGAAAAATCTACATTAAAAGACGGTCTGCTGACAATTGTATAACATCAAGAGGAAGCTTTACTTCAGTGTGGCTGTTGCTACTCCAGATCCGTGAAGTTTGTTTGGTGTTGTAGCTAAACACAAATAATATCAACTACAAATTAACCGAGGGGCGCACCTGTTGAGACGAGGATGGCTGCTACAAACCGCTTAACCAAAAACATCGAAAACATGGTCACAAGCTAGCTTTCGTGTTATCCTTGTAAGCATAAATCAGCTCACATCTTGCTCGATCAGCTGCAAGAATCATTGTAAGCATTATCAACTCACATCAGTTACATTAATATAGAAATGTTTTCTATAAATCCAACTTGTTAGTTTTAAACTAACTATCAGCCTCTCTTGTTTGAACTGATTGCTTTGACTGGTTGAGAATGGTATCTAGTTCTTCTGACAGCCAAACCGTCATAGCATTGAAGTTGTTACGTCATAGCTAACAAATTGGCCTTTTGGCAGCGTGGTGAACTTGGCAGTAGTAAATTCGTGTATTAAAATAGATAGTTAGATAGTTAAAATAGATCCCTCAGTCTGCTCCGACGAAGGGCTAACGCTCGAAACGTCAACTAAACACTATATCCCGCAGGCGAAAAACATACCATATCAACTTTTGTTGATCAAACCCATTTATTCCGCGTACTCGCCCACGCAGATAAAACAGTTTTTTTCAAAACTAGTCTCCCAGTAGTAAATTCGATCAGTTCAAAATGGCGTATCGGTGAGAATCGTTTGTAGCAGACACTTTAAAAGGAGAAAATAATTAGAGAAATAAGACGACAGAGCTTTTTTAAAAGTTAGTTTCTCAAACAACGCATTTAATACTACTGGAGACGGAAGCAGAAGCGGAGTCGTAAGAAACTTTCCGTTGTAGTGTGAAAGAGGAAAAAGGAGATGGAACAACACAGACGATCGACGGAACAATAACGATAACAATACCCAACACAGTTACACAAAACACAATTAAACAGACACAAAATAGCTGTTTTGTTGAACGATCGATCACAATAAGACAGTAAAGTTACGACTTTATTGGAAATTGGAGACAAAACGAAAAAACCAACCAGTCACAAAACTTTTTACTGGTACTTCAATGAAGAACTCTTATAGAAAAACATGGATTTCCAAGGGACTGAGACTGTCACTCTAGCTTTCTTCATGCGCCCCAAATATGAACAAGAAAACAGAGCAGTGGCTGCTGAGATCTTTTTAAAACAGGAATGAAACAATCTTGGTCTTTTCAAAGGTTTTGAATTGGGTTATTTGCTATTTAAATTGTGTCAATTTTACTGTATACCTGTGTCGGTTCGTATTCAAAACTATAAGACACTAAAAAATCCTTACCTGAAAATTGAAGTCATCGTTTTCGTGTCAAGTCATCGCCAAGAAACTTAGCGTCAAAACTTCTCTTTGATTTAACAAATTGACAAAGTTTACTGTTATTAGGTTGATTTTAAGTATTTATCAGTATCCAAAAAGACAGATGCCGTGACTAAATCGAGTCGTCTTTGACCCACAAGTGCGAAAACATTGAGGCGTGGAATCTACTGCCGGAGGGTCAGTCAAGGTCGATATGACACCTCAGGTCTTTCAGTGGTTAAAGATGTTGTGTAGCGGGTGTGCGCAAAAATTCGAACATAATTGGTTTTATGTTTTGCTGTTAAGTTTCAATAAAACAAATTTAGGTGTTTTTGTAATTAATTACTGGTATACAATCACAATAAAGTAAATTTGCTATTTCATGTACCAAGAAGCCCTTGAACGCTGTACTTAGGTCGAACGAATTTCGTCTTCGCATAGATACTCTTGGGTTAAATCGGCTATTATATAGGAACAATTTAATTGCTACACAGTGTAAAATTCAAACGGAATAAGTTCTCACAACATAAGCCAGTAAATTAGATATATACTTACATCTGTACTGATTTGGAGACCTAATTCTGAAATGATTCAATACAAAACCCACATCAAGAGGGTCCAACATACACGCTTTTTTTATAAGAACAAACTTTATAAGAACACCCGGGCAGAAATTGGCCCAAAAATTAAGAACAAGCTAAGAACAAACACCAGGCTGAAATTTTGGTCAGAAAAATTCAAGAAATTTTTAAAAAGCGTGTGGGCCTTTTCAATCCCACATCCCGCACCAATTTTTCCTTTCTTCTCGCCATCCCACTTCCTTTAGAGTGCACTCACAATCCCGCTTATGTTTTGTAATAATACACTAAACATACTGCTTTAATCTATTGATTCGGGTATGTTTTGCGATTGTTTATTTTATACACTCATGCGATCAATTTCTTTTATTAGTCGATTTCTATGAAATTAGCTTATGTCTATGATTTCTCATACAGTTTTTTCCCTCTTTTCGCCTGAGAAAGTCCTTAGTTTTCGCTTCCCGTCAATGAAACTTCAACACCCACTTCCTCTAGTCATCCGAATCCCGCTATAAAATTGTATTTCATCCCGCATCCCGCCAGGTAAAAACGCCTCATCCAGCATCCCGCCAATTAAATATAAGTTGGACCCTCCATCAAATATCAAGAACACAGGTTCACGTTCCTGATTTCACGTCCAAACCAATCTTACCTGCCTGACAAGGCAATGGTGTTTGGATAGCAAGCGAACCGTTCAAAATTATGTGCTTATTTTATTTGATCAAACGTTCGGCCTCTCGTTGCGGCTTGTTTTTGGACCTTCACTAATTTTTTTAATACCATTTACTGAAACTGCGCCAGAAGATTCGTTAACGAACATCCAGCTGCTCTGACGTTTGTGTCTACTTCCTTATAAAGTAAAGCCACATTTTGCAGTGAACTAAGCGGTCACAGCTTCCTCCAAAAGGCATAAAAAGGATGGCTTTTGCAATTGCAAAAGAAAATAAACAGTTAGTATATCACAACAAAAAATTGGAAAAGTTTATCCCGTTTGTAAAAGATGCTTAGCAAACGCTTAGAATGTGAGCTAGCTTTCAATCAAACTGAATTTTTTTTATCAACTGAAACGAGTTATGCTAATTTTTTTTTGTTTGCGTTATTTTTTTATTTTTTTTTTGCGTTTTTTCTTGCGTTAGTATCCTATGTAACGTTTGTTTTTGTTGTTGGTTTTGCTTGTTTGTTTTTTTCGTTGTGTATTATTCTATTTTTGCCTTGTACTTGCTAACAGATTTGTTTTATTATTGATTTATTTCATGTCTTTCTAATATTGTAAAAGAATAAAAAAATTAACAAATTTTTGAAAAAATGAAAAGTGGTTGCGAATGGCCCATCCGAGACTCGCCGAGACGCCGAGACTGCCATTTTAAAATCCGAGCCCAAAACGAAAAGGTGTAGTGACTTGATTAATAAGTAAATATGTGGCCAACAGACAGAAAATCTAAGACTGCGAGACACATTAGCAGTTTGTGCAAGATTCTTAGACGTTGTTAGAACTTGCCGTAGGCTTCACATTTTTCAGAATACCACTCACCACCCCTTCTAAACACCATTCACCTCAATGTATTCTTTGATAATTGGGGTTTTCAAAGAAGGACTGAATTCTGAAAGAAATTCTTTAGAACTGCTTTCTCCCTTGTTGTCCTGATTGACATATACTACACAGGGGCGGATCCAGAAATTTCAAAAGGGGGAGGGCGGAAGCCGAGATCTAGCAAGAGGGGGGGGGGGGGGACTCGACCAGTCATTTTGTTAAAAATATCTTTCAAATACCTCACCAAAAGGGGGGGCCGCGGCCCGTCCGATCCCATTCCTAAACCCGCGCCTGTAACAAAATGCTATAAATTTATAACTCTTCCTAATTGAAAATTTTGTTCTATTCAGTTCATATGTTAGTTAGCGCATCCAGTCTCATTTCCCTACAACTCGGGGTCACGTAACACATAAAACACACCCACAAAATTTTCTCGATTTATTTTCTTCGGGATTTCTCCTGGGTGATATAAAAGATCGATTACATGAGCCCGGGCCAGTCCGGTTTGTCGGGTTGAGTTTCAAACCGGGATTTACTTTGAGCAAGCCAGTGCGGGACGCGCGAACTTGCTGTGGCGCCAAACCAAGATTTGGCGCGAAAAGTGTGGCGCGCGACTGCTCAGTTGGCCAGGCTGGTCAGGTGAGCGCAATTACATGGAGTCTGATATAGCATTGCCAGGATAGCGATCATTTGGGATGGTCCAGGCAGGCCCGTTTGTTATAAAATCGCAAAGTTGATTTTTGATGTGTTTTGTTTCAAATCGCTTAATTGTTTACGTTTGAAGCGGCAATGTTCTAAAAGAAATGGTCCATGCTTTAGCTGTGTATCTATCGAGTTATGAATGCACTTGGGAAGTTGGGAGAGCACTCGAGAAGCTAGACGCACGCCAAGCATAGACTATTTCTTAAATGTCGTTCTTTGTCATACTTTCTAGCGCAATTTCTCATGGTCAATCAAAAAGGATCAGGTAGGTAATGCAAGGGATTGATACAGTAATACATGCCGCTATAATAGATTCTTTACTACTTTCTTCCGGATTTGACCTAGATGTTATTGCAATAATTGCGTTGAAAGCCTCCCCGTAACACGTTGTCTTTGTACTGACCCTGGAAGTTCCCTGCAGGTTTGTAGCGACCCACTACAAAGATACAGGGCATCCCCCTCAGTGTTCCTGGCGCCTTACCCATTCCGAGCTCTATACTGTTTTTCCACACCGCTTGGGTAAAATGACCAGTTGCCATGCTAAAACCAGGGTTGTTAAAATCGTACTGGCAGATTTCATTGTACCTGTAAAGGGATCGAAGAAAGGCAGTTATGTCACACAAGGAATAATTGGTTAGTATCTTCGCCCGACAATTGGAAAACCCCCGACCATATTTTTTTAGTTTTCTTTCATTTCCATACTTTTCCTTTAAGCTACTTTTCGCCATTTACATAATTTTCTTTTCATCCAAAGCCTTGATGGAATAAAGTAAATAGTTATCGGCGGCAGAATGTTTGTATTTGTAATCAAATGGTGACGCGTGAAATTAGGAAATAATTTCACGCGTGTGTTGTCAAAATTCTGATAATTTCCCGAGCCTTTAGGCGAGGGAATTCGATAGAATTTTGACAACACACAAGTGAAATTATTTCCTAATTTCACGAGTTAACATTTGATTACATTTTTTAAAATACTATGGCGGACAAATTACGGCTTACCATTTCTAAAACGTTACTTGTCTTTATTGTAATCAGTTAATCTGTGTATTGAGAGACAGGTTGGGTTTAAGAAGCTTCAAAAATGATCTTCAAAACTTTTAATTCTCAGAAGTGAACCTTTTCAACCAAGCCTTGTTTTTGTTCAAAAAAATGTTGCAAAATCGGCTGGGTTGTCAAAATTCAGTGCACGATAGGTTGAAAACCGCCTTCAATGAATGAATGAACTGACAAAGCCGTCAGTGCAAGTGCGCTCAAGGTTTTGATTGAGATCAGTTAAAAGTTCAAGCAAAGTGCAAAAAAGCCTAATAATTTCAACTGAATATTTTGATAATATGTCGCTGAAGTGTTTTGCATTGAAGAAGGAAACTGAACTACTCAAGCTCAAAACGGAAAAATCAGTTTAGAAAGTTTTGGTTGCAAAGAATTGTTTACTGACAGCGTTTTCACCAACTTTTATACATCGATGGAAATGAAGAGGTCGAACGTTACTTCTTTAGCCTGTACTTCGCTGATAACCACCTTACTGTTATGGAAATTGTTAATGTGGCCACTAATAACTACGGCACTGGATTGGATGTTGAGTGGTTTACAGGAGAACGCGACTTGTTCGCTCTCTAATCTGGACTTCTTTGCCGCCAACCGGAATGAATCATTGAACGTTGTTGAGTTGTCGCTGCTCCTCTTCGTTTCCAGAGTCATATAAGCTTCAACATTTTGTTCTTGACGATGGCCAGTTATTAGTGTAAAGCTGAATGATGAGTGGTATGACAACCGTTTTTTCTGGGCAAAACACTTGAAGCGGTGAGTTTTTTTAACGCATTGACTTCTTCCTCGCTAACATTTTTAAATCTGGGCGCCATTTTGAAACCGTTGCCATGGCAATTTTGTAATTTCACATGTGAAATTACAAATTACGAATGAAATTTCGCGTCAAAATTAAAGAGTAATTTGTCACCCATGTTATTACAAAAAGAATCCCCTATGTAACAGATATAGTGGCTTCTGAAATTTCACCAGGTTCTTCATAAGTTTTTCGACGGGTCACAAGATTTTCCACCAGGTTGATATAAATTAAGAATCTCGAAACTCCACCAGGTTGCAAGGGAGGTTTAGTTTTTCACCAGGTTGGCCAAAATTTCAATGTGTTGGGGAAAATAGTCCACCAGGTTGGGTTTCACCAGGCCTGTCACATAGGGGTGTATAAGACTAGTACTTGCACAGCAATCCGCGATCCTGTGACTCACCACGAATCGATGCACCAAATAGAATAAAAGATCAAGAATCGAACCCCAAATGCTCGATATATTTTAATTAAAGCACATGACTTAAAACTGTATGCTCCTACCACTTCACATCCGTCTTGTGCACAAAAACAATGAACAAAAAAAATATTTTAGATCCTAAACAACTAGTATTTCTTTTATTTGGCCTAAGCTCGGTCTAACTTTTTTTCTAGATTGGGATGAGAGGGGGGAGGGGGGCAAGATATCAGATATCTACACTCACAATACTCTATCTTATGTCCTCCCAACCAGTCGAGTATAGGCGGTATCTATGTGTTTGTTAATGGGGAAGGGGGAAAAGGGTGGTCTAGATTGAGATGGGGGGGGGGTCTACTATTTACGTATTTTATTTTATTTTATTTTGTTTGGGGCAAGACATCAACTTGGACCTTTGTCCTGTCTCCTCCTCCACCTGCATAATTGATTTTACTATATTTATTTTTTTTATTTTACTTTTTTATTTTTTTATTCTACCTAACGTATTTTATGTTTTTATGTAAACATAATGTAAACATGCAACGAGTAACGGCTGGAGTAGGCGACGGAGCGTGCTTTGCACGTGTGATAGAATTAAGGATGCGTCGTAACGTCTATAACTTTAGCTACAGTTGATAGTCATAACACTGAAAAACAGTTTAATGGAATCTTTTATGGTACTTTAGTAAGTTTTAGTAAACAATTTCTTGTACTAGGTAGGTAGGTAGGTAGGTAAACTTTAATTAGAACACGGTAAAATTACTTATCTATCGGTAAAAAAACTGTTTTACATGATACCCGTGAGTGCTTTAAAGCGAAATTGTTTACAATTATTGAAAGTGAAATCTATGATGTAAAACCACTTACAATGTTGTTGAAGATGAAAAATAGAATTTAAAACGCTGTTCATGTCTGAAATGTGTTTTAGGAGGTCACGAGCATGACTCAGTAGGTTCCCCAAGGTGTCATGAAACTGGCTCTCGTTTCAGCCGAAAGATTGTTCCAGAGGGCAGCACCGTTGTAGCTAAACAAGCCCTTGAAGCAGTCAGTTCTGGGCTTTTGAGGGTTGAACTTGTTTTGAGAGTTGCGTAGTATTATAGAAGTTTCACAAGTTCTAGTTTTGAAGAGGTCTATTAAATATTAAGGGATCTCTCCCTTCACAACTTTGATCATTAACCTCTTTTTGAAATCAAATCTTCTGTTTTGTAAAGTCCCCCATCCAAGGTTTTTGAGAATGTCAGCTGATCTGACTTCATAGTCAGTTGAGATTTTTAGAGTGTTAGTCGTCGTTTTAGCAGTAATTTTAGATTTGTAAAGGAAAACAGGAACAGTTTTTAGCAAATGTTTTGAAGTAAACACTTTGCGTTTAGGACGGACCTCCCCCCCCCCTCCCCCCCTTCCTCTCCCCACGTTTTTCTTTTGGTCCTTAATGTTTATACACTAGGGTAACTGAATATACCAACAAAGTACCTCAGTCTATAAAAGGTAATTTTAGTTCGATATCATTAATTCGATCATATTCCTTTTTCAACAGATGCGGCGCTTTTAAAATTATCTAAATCCTTAGGAATGACTGATTTTGAGATCTGGAAACAGTCATTGTAAATAAATAAATAAATAAATAAAATACTGAAAAAATTGCCAAACTGTATATATCGCAAAAACGTAACGAGAAAGAATGCCAATACTCACCAGTTTGTGACTGCCTCTTTTCCGGTCAGCGGTATTCCACTGGTCTTGCAGCCCATAGCTAAGTTCTCTCCCACGTCATTCCCTCTCTCCGCGTCGTTAGAATGTTTTAAGGCCCCAGCGTTAGCGATCTTTTGTGCATAGGCCTTGGCCTGGTCACTCAGCTGCCTGTTAAGTCTCATTTCTGGAGCATTGTGCACGCGGCGGAAGTTATTGTGGGCTTCTAGAGCATCTTGCTCAAAGTCTCCGTCACCTGGGATCAAGAGTTGGTCAAACTGACAACGTTGGACGCAAGGAAGCTACAATTAGGTATGTTTATTTCAGATCTCAAGAAAGATACTAAGCCCATGGTTAAGTTTGCTCCCTAATTAAATTTCAGAAAAATCAAAAGTGAAAAGGATACTTCAATGTAACGCGGATCAAGGCAGCAACGTGGATGAAGTCATCCCCAGTAGTAATATAGTTGCAGTGGCAGTCGGACTTGTTCATTAGAGCTATAGACGTTCCGTAAGAGCTCTGTTACACCCTGGTTTCTACGAAAAGCACCTACTAACCTTTAAAGATGTCCAAATTTGTAATATGCTTTATTCAGAAGAATTTAGGAAGTAATAGTTGGAAATGTGCATAAGGATTAAAATGTGAGTTGGATATACATATAAGGGCTAAATGTTTGTTTAGAGGTTGCACACACGTACTCTGTGATGTTGAGCTGCCAGTTTGTGTGCTCCCAACCCCACCCCCGACAGGCTTTCCTCCTCCTCCGCCTCCGCTCGGTTTCCATTCTCCTCCTCCCACCTGATTCCACCCCCCTTTCCGTTTCCTGCTGTTCCACCTCTGTCTCCCCTGCACCCTTTGTCTACGCGTTCGGCTCGCCCGCGTCCTTCCCCGCCAACGTCCCCGGTACCAGTTCCAGACTCCCAGTCCCTGACTCGGACTTGGACCACCCCCAATCCCATTCCAGACTTCTTCATTCTCGCTCGGTCTACTTTGTTGAGCTTGTTCTCCATAGTTAAGTCCTTGGCCCCTGATTGGAGCAGTTAACTTCTTATATCCATTATATACAGCTTGGTAATGTCCGGTATCTGTAGTAATGTGCTCTTCGGCTTCCGGTTCTTTGTCTGTTATCACAAAAGCACTCCTTAGTCCTTGCTCCTGTAATGCATATGGTACCTTTTCCTCTTTAAAAATTGATTCACCTATTTTTTCATGATCACTTACGGTTCCTTGTTTAGGCCGTTTTTGTGCTTTAGCTACCCCGATAGGAGAGTGATCGAGACTTTTTCCAACATTCGTTGTCTGCAACGCTGTATTCCCGAAGCTAAGCTGATTGTTGCAGTCTTCGTTTCCGGTAGAAGCTAGGACACAAGATTGAGTTCCTGTCGGTTCGTTTTCTTGCTCTTTGTGATCCTGTGCTGATTCTTGGCCCACCACTAAAGGAAGTTTTAAAAGTTTAATCATTTCATATTGTTAAGGCTTGGGGGGAGAGGGTTAAAGGAAAGATTGTATTGCTTTTTCGGTTTCGTTAAATGTTTTGATATGTAATTTTCTCGTTTCATCTATCCATCTGTCTTCATAGTAAAAACCAAGTAGTGCAAAATGTTTCGCGTTTCTAGGTGATTGAATGTTGCATTGTATGAACGCCCATTTGAATTGGTCAAGGAAACCCCATGCGCCATAAGGGTTCTCAAATGGCCGCAAAGTTTGAGCTTCAATAGTTTTTTTAAAAACCACGGTCTATGTAAGCTCGCTAAGAACTCACTGTATGTGAATCAATTCAGTACCAGCTAGAGTGTTGAATGCATCTAGTTAGCTATTTTACGGAATTCTGTTTCTTTAGCTTGTTTTGACTGTCGCTTAAACGATACCAAAAAGTTAAGTTGTATTGTAAAGTCTGTGTTATTGTTTAGTTAACCAATCAGAGGCAGGCATCCTTGGCTTGAGGCCTAACATGTCCCACCAAACATAAAATGAGACACATAGGTCGCTTTCCATTTATCCGGCCTGGCCGGTCCAACCAGTCAGTTCTTAAATGGTAGCACGAGTTGTCAGAACTGGTTCTGGCCAGAATGGTTCTGCTCATGGATCAGAGCCGCTCAGTTCTCCCGCTCTGGT